>SCHK01222618.1:0-14772 GCA_004124795.1 Poropuntius huangchuchieni
ATGCGCCTCTGGGCAGGTCCACAGCGCGCGTTGACTTTG
This sequence comes from Poropuntius huangchuchieni, assembly GCA_004124795.1. Lineage (NCBI taxonomy): Eukaryota > Metazoa > Chordata > Actinopteri > Cypriniformes > Cyprinidae > Poropuntius > Poropuntius huangchuchieni. The sequence goes on from SCHK01222618.1 coordinate 40, forward strand.
CTGGTAACACTTTAGAATAATGATCCATTGTTAAGTAACTATGCAGGAAGTAATAGGTAGTACTACATTAACACTTAACTTAATACTATTAACTAATAGATAAGCAAGATTAACTAAGCAGTAAGTAGTAGCTAATTTAGAACAAAGATAGTTCCTTATTAGATATTTGATAACTACTAAAAAATATATCCTTATTGAGAACTACTAGTGAACTATTAACTTGTTAACAACGAACTATTATTTTAAAGTGTTACTGACGCATTCAGTCTTTGCGCCTGCAAATTCCACCGTGTTATAGTGAATCCGCCATGGCGCGAGCGCAACTCGCTGTTAAAGGGAATGGGAGATGAGACTCTGATTGGTTTATTGCATGTTACGCCCAAAAAACACCCCATTACTTATTAGCAGAATAGGGACAACCCATTCAGACAATGCGCTCCGGCGCATCGACCATTTTCCCGTCATTAAAATAGCAAAAGTGGATTTAGACACGCCCTGAGTGCACTTGCGCCGTGCGCTTTACACTTTGAGTTTAGATCGTTAAAATAGGGCCCATGAAATCTTCCATCTTCACTCATCACTTGATCATCATGTGACCAATCACTATGGAGCTGCAGGGGGGAAATGGAATATTGATTAGCTGATGACATCATAAAAATGTGCAAATTCCAAACCACTCACTATAGCACCTATGCTGAGCTGCGACGTCAAAGTAAGTAGGCAGGGAGAAATACAAAGTAAATACATTTCACACTTTAGGAGTCTTCCTAGAAGATTAAAACAACTACTACAATATAACATTAGCAATATATGCTGTATACTGTGTTAAAAAAAACCCGTCTTAATAGCATCAATGACGAAAGCTTTCTGAGTAACACACAGTGTAGTTACAACATCAACCACTAGGGTAGATGCCTAAAGTACACAAACATGCATACACCCAAACACATGCATATGCATGTGAATCTGTGGCACCCCCAAGGATTCCCTCCCGCAAGACGCCTGATGATGTAATTCTCATTTGTCTAAATGATTGACAGGTATGAGGGAGTTTGGGATGAGTGACAATCTCTCATTTAGCCTGCTCGAGTTTCGCCTCACGTGTACAACCCCCCTCCCAACCCTTCTAACAGGACATCGCCCATCTGGGTAGGGGGGTGGATGCCAGTCCCAATTCATCCATCAGTCAGTGAAAGGGGTGTATGATGGAGAGTTAGGGGGTCCTTTCAGTCCAGTGAGAGAGGGTGAGAAAAAGGTCATCTGCTTCTGACTTACAAAATGAGACATGATCCAAAAGCCTGACATGTGGCTGACAGAAGACCGGGGAAGGATGAATACAACACCGAGCATGAAATATCTTCCTGAATATTTTGAAACGAATGTAAAGGGATATTCTCTTGCATCTGGTTGACCGATAAAGCGTTACTTTGAGGAAAGTGTTTCTGATATCTGAAGAAATAATGCAATCCAGACGTTTTTATGGCCCTGTGTCCTCGGCTCAGAATTGTCATGCATACAATTTCCGTTGTGCCAAAGCTGAAGCATGTTCCCAAGTTGGCTTTTACAGAGCCAGAGTGAGTGTGTGTGTATGCAAGCATGGACTAGTTATCCATTTAGATTACAGATGGACTAACTGGTAGGGAGATGATGGACATTGTGAGGACCTGGCAAACAGACTGCTGTGAGACCCAGCAAGACTCTTTCTCTCACTCATACACATATGCACATACATCTGTTCCACATTAACACATTAAATGCCTCAAAGGTGTTTGAAAACACTGTGGTGATCAATTTCATCTTGAAATAATCTGTGGTTTTGATTGTGCCAAATTCAAATTTATAGCGCGTATGCAACACAGAGATTTAATTCAGAAAAGAGACCACGATGACATGATAGAAAGTATCTACAGGTTGGAAAGTCTCAAGAATCAGACGCATCCCGAATGTAAACTCATACAGTGTGTGAATGTCCTTACAGATCGTTTCACACATCACAGTTTGACAGGTAGTGTTCTCCAAAGAGTCTGTGACACCATTTGTCAAACGTCAGATTCTAGCGTGAGTTATGAAGGCCACCTAAAGCTGTGTGACATTCAGTGCTTGTGGCCCTTTATGGTTGCTATTGTGAGCGTTAAGAACAATGCAACAGGACGACAGCGATCTGTCATGGGGTTAACGTAAAGGACCAGAAAGAGGACCTGAAGATTTCACACCCATCATCAGTAATAAGAAAGATGAGTGGTCATTAATCAAAACCACATCTCTGTCAATCCATCAGTCCGTCCGTTCTGCCTCCAAAACTTCCCCTCCCTTATGTGTTGCTCCGTCCACAAATAGTTATTGAATTTGACAGAATATTAGGCACAATGCTGTATCACCTCCCACTGATCTCACATTCATCATTGTCAGCTTTGCTAAACGCACGCGCTTGTCAATGATGTGATAGTGGAACTCCTACACGCTAAGAAGGAAAAAGCATTTGGATGAAATGAGTGACAATTTCACATGTCAAAAGAAATTACAAGACAGACCTCTAAGCACCAACAGAGAATTTTCCTGTGTGTGTTTGTGAAACGCCGTTTCACGTGATGAATGAGGATCTGCCTTGGGAGTTGATCCATCAGGGCCCCAGACAGTCCCGACAGGCCCACATGCTGAGGCCCGCATTCTCACTGACCACCCTCAGAGAGGCAGGCCACAGTATTGACAGGAAATGACCTCAGCAGCAACCCTCTCAATTATGGTCATATCCATTATAATTGGCTTTTATAGCATGGCATCGTCACTCCAGACACAACAACAGATGCACTTTCGCCAGATTAGCTACTGTCGTTGAAACAGATGGTGCAAGATGTGTGTAGCATAGATCCTTTTTTGCTTCCTATGCATAAACCTAAAATATTAGCCTAAAATAAAACCTAAAATAAACCTAAAATAAAATTCTTTAAGAGCATGCATGCTTTCAGAATACATTTGATCACATTCTAAAAAGTTTGCTTGGTTAAGCACTTGATGCTCCAATGGCCTTTTCTTCTCTCCCAGCCTAAAACACACTGATAATCTATTCAAACAATCAGTGAGATGGTCAAAAAACAATTGGAAAACCATTAGAGAGGAAATGAGGTCAATGCCCAACTGTTTTTAATGATGATGGCAATATGATTATGGTATGTGGTTATTTTGTAGCTTAATAGTGAGGCCGGATGACAGTATACTCTGTTCAGTCAAGCATGAGCACTCCCATCTGCTAGTATGTGATTACTGCTGCTGTAGCCCTGACACTTCCACATTATCTCATTTTCAATACAGCCCCCCCAAGTCTCTCACACACCTGTGACTGTTGCAGATTACGTGCCTTGTTTGAATACTGTACTGTAACCGAATGATAGGAAATCTGGCATCAACGAATCAGCTCCCCCGTTGTCTCTTCATATTGCTGTTCTCCTGTCACTTTTTTCATAACCTCTTGAGCAGTGTCTTTGTTCATAAGTGGGCCTCCTTCAGCACTCCTGCAGGGGATTACTGCGGGGAACTACGCTGATCGCTTCCTCCACTCTCCCAGAATTCCATTCCCATCTAATTGAGTCGGGTTCAGAAACCATCACAGGCCATGCAGGATATGTGTACCTCCAACTCCATCACTTCTTCAAAAACGCCCCTGTGCGGGAGACGTCATGCCAGCCAACAGCCAACTGATCACTTCCATATGCTCTTGTTGTCAGGTTGCCCCTTTCCTTCTGACTTACGCACATGGATACTTCCACACACACGTACACACTCCTTATCCCCCTTCCACCACACGCCAATGGAAATAAGAGGACTCTGGGAGCTCCCTTTGCACTTTGTATTCTCCTACCGCAGATGAAGGCTGTTTAGGAGAGCCTCAACAGTTAAGGGCTGCCTTGTGGCTGAGGTCATTATGGTGGATGTTTTGTTTCCATTATTGAGATTATCAGGTATGTACAGTGGATATTAACCAAAAGAAACTTTATCTGCCACCTTAGCCTCAAGTCTTAATCCTGGACGGTCTTCTAGGCTGTGCTTTCCCACGACAAAACACCAATATTCCCTGTGCAAACAAACGGAGAGGCCTTGGCCTGCTTCTGCTCAAGCTCCCCTTGACGGCAAATAATCACCACCATTCGCCTCACCCTTAATCATAACACCCCTACAGACTGACAATGGTAGATCCCTGCTTGCTTTGAGGACACCCCACTACTCTGCAGGCTTTGAGAAAAAGGTTAACGGTGGGGGGAGCAGGACTGAGGATTATCAAAGAAGACTGAGAGAATTCCATGTGTTGGTTTTAGAGAGGGACTGGCGACTCCTCTGTATTAAGAGTCCGGGCCGCACCCTCTCTATGTTTCCAGCATTTTCTGTATTCAGAGATGGAGGACATGGAAACAAAGATGCATATCCCCTAACTCCTGGCCACCAAATCCACCTGTAATTATGAAGATTTGCAGAAGAGAGCTCCCCACCCAACAGTTCATTCTTTTCTCAAGCGTATCTGCACAGCAGCACCTCTTTTGGCCTCTTGATTTTGCTCTTACGCAGGAGACATAAATTTCAGATTATGATTATGAGGAAATCTTGGGAAGCAGCCACCACCTCAGCCTTTCATCTAACCATCTGACCATGTCGTGCTCGAGTCACTTCAATGGTTAAGTCGCATTCTGATCGAGTGAAGCAGGGAAAAGACCCTTTTATTTTGAGCTCTTGCGTCAGCAGTCGCAAAGTACCCTGGCATGATTTGTGAAGCTTCGCCTGGCAACAACCAAAGACGTTGCTGGCTCACAGACGTCAGAGATTAACTTTAGAGTCTAAAATTATGCTGGAGCACACCCAATGCTACCTTATCAAACCAAAAAGTCTGAAACTAAGTATACAAACTGTGTAAAGTCATAAAGTCAACTGTGCTCCAATAAAAAGGACTGACCTGGATTATGCCCTCATAATGAATCATCTCAGCTTATGAGGAACCTCATATCGTGTGGAGACTCCATACTATGGAGATCTTTCAAATTGGCTCAGAGTATCAGAGGTGAAAGCCAGTCACTTGTTACGGTCCTTAATACCAGACCTTCACCACAGTTCAGTGGTCTGGCAATCGCCTCCATATTGAGGAATCGACTCATCTGGACTTACTCTGCATACAGTGATACAACATCTTTGAATCCAGTGGGGGATAAGGTTTCACAGAGCTCATTTGCAAGAGAGGTTCCACTGCCAAGAGAGAAAGCAGTTGAGTTGGATGCTGAAGCCAACAATGATTTTAATAGGAAACATCCGCATATGCCAGCCGTTCACCAACATTACACTAATTGCCCTGTTTTGAAATCATTGTCTTGAGCAACACTGCGATTAGGAAGGTAGAGGAAGAGAGCGCGGAAGCTCGTGCAGAATCACAAATGTGAATTCTTAGTAGGGGAGGGCTGCTGTGTTTCTGAAGCATGCAGGATGATGTGGGAGAGAAATAAACTGACTGGAGGGGTGCTGAAAGCAGCAGAGGGGAACAAACTTAGGGAGAGCTGATGGAGGACTTGTAGATAAACAAAGGCCAAACTTGCATTTGGGTCCGTTAGTGTACCTTTGTGGCTTTGGATGCTCTGTGCGACCCAGTCTGCACTCCTCCGCCAGGTTCCAAGTCCTCTAAATCAGTCGGCGGTTTGGGATCTCACATCATTACCATTTTGAACAGCCTATAAAAGAATCTGAAATGGACGTCTTGAGAATAATAAAGAGCAAAGGGAAACAAATGCCATCAAGGAAAAAAGCTGTGAAAGAGTCCAACATATAAAAGCCCTTTTACATGAAGATGTGAAAAAGATGTGAGGACTAGGTTGGATGGAGACTTGTGAGATTAAGTAGTCAAGGTTGAGACCCCGAAAGCCATCTCAGATGATGTCATTCTCCAGTGTCCTCTCACCTTGTGAAGTTTCATGGACATTCTGGAGTGCCGAAGTCGGATCTGGGGCTCTGTTAGCCACGACTCCAACCAGAGTCTTCACTTCTCCCCAGGTGTGTGGCAGAAGAACTGAGGCTGTTGGGCTCGTCATATGGTTCTTATCCTTCTATTTGCCATTAGCGTTGGACTGCAGCCCTGACACTTACTCTCTGATCTGCTGTTGATCTGACTCCAAAGGCCGTAGGGGCTTAAGAGCAGAACATAGGCTCTGCCTGGTAATGAGTTTGATAGCGTGGGGGGTCCACTATAACAGTTGTTCCTTACCTGCAAGGCCCTCATAATAAAGGTGCAAATGAGGAAAAGTTGCAGATCACCATGCACATATTCATGTCGTATAGAAGAATGCACATTTTTCTCTAGTTACTATCACCTAATCTTCTCTGAAACCACTTCTGTCCAGACCTGCTGTAGGGTTCACAGAAACTCATTCAGAACCATTGAGAACCCCTCCAACTGATTCAGTTAAAATAAAGGAGAAGTTCACTTCCAGAATGAAAATTTTCTGATAATTTACTCATCCTCATGTCATCAAAGATGTTCATGTATTTCTTTCTTCAGTCGAAAAGAATTTAAGGTTTTTGAGGAAAACATTCCATGAATTTTCTCCATATATTGGAGAAGCGATTGGTCATTTTCTAAGAAAAATACAAATTGATATCATTTTTAACCACAAATGCTCATCTTACACTAGCTCAATCTCACACATTACATAATAAAAGTGAATGTGCAAAGAAAGTCAAACAGCCTTTACAAAAAATAAAAAGATAAAACAACGACGTCAGATGATTTTTAAGTTGGAGGAGACAATGTGGTGGAGTTTTTTGCCCTACCCTACCTTTTTTAACCTAAGTATACAGACGAAGAACGAAGCGTGTGAGACTTTTCTAACATGATTACGCAATGTGTAAAGTTGTGCATGTGCATCGCAGAGCTAGTGCAATACAAGCATTCGTGGTTAAAAAGCATATGCAGTTTTATTTTTTTTAAGGAAAATGACAGTTACTTCTCAGCTGGAATAGTGTAGAGTCCTTTGAAGCTGCATTGAAACTGCAATTTGGACATTAAACCTGTTGGCCACCACTGAAGTCCATTACATGGAGAAATTTCCTGGAATGTTTTCCTCAAAACAACTTAATTTCTTTGTAACTGAAGAAAAAAGATATGAACATCTTGGATGACTTGTGGTTGAGTAAATGATCAGGAAACTTATAGTGGAAGTGAACTTCTCCTTTAATCGATCAGATCAGATCAAATTGGTTAAAATGAATCACTGACTCAAAAGAATATTTTTGTTTACAAAATGCATAGCTACAGGACGAGCCACACCAGGTGAAAAGAAAGAAAATGTGAATTACTTCAGATTGCGGTACACCAGCAGCAGATGTCTGAATATCCGAATGGTAGAGAGTTCTTGGAGTGTTCAGGGTTAAGGGGCAGTTCCCCGAGGCCTGGGGCTGATAAAGCCATCTGACAGCGTCTTGGATTAGAGGAGTACATCTGCTTCACATTTCCACCATGTCAGAACCCATACTATCTTTGCTTTGGCTTGTTTGCAGCTCATTGGCTCAATCATATCTCTATTGTTGTAATGACATTTAATGGCATGTAACTACATCTGTGCTAATGCTATGACTAGTCATACTGGTGTCATCAATTCTTCTACTGAGACCACCATTCATTTGAAGCTAATAAAGCAGCATGAATACGATACACTTGAGGTTTACCATCTAAAATACAGCTAATTATGCTTAGGTCTGAACACCCTGCATGCCTTTCAGGATGATTCATCATTCACGTACAACTCTTTCGAGAGAATAATGTTTTGGCTCCTTTCTTGTGCTGAATGTTTTATATCTGAAAAGGCACTTAACAGTAGTGAGTGTATTGACAGACTGACCAATAGCAACACTGTGTTTTGTCATTTTCTCAGCCCCTCTTCTGTATGCATTAGCTAAAATAGAGTCGACTGCCCCTCGCTGCTGTTGTGCGTCAGACTGCCTCTGCAACCTCAATGGTTTTGGACGCTGTTGGCTCAGCCCATATGGAGCCACTTCACACGAGGGTTAGCCTAAGCCAGATCTATGCTCAGAAGACACAGCACCACCCCAGCCACAGACAGTAACTGAGTTGGCGTCCTAGTAATGGTCTGCTGGCTACCGCCACACCGTTGCCAAGAAGTCATTGTAATGCACTACAACTCAGAAAAAAAGACAGACCATGTTTTGGGTCCTTTATTAATTATTTCCAAACTCTTGGGAGATTTCCTGTTGTGGTGATAGCAATTGGAGTAACGGAGCAGATGGGACAGACTCTATGAAACATTAACTATTGCAGCTTCTCAGTTCAGTCAAATTTGTGAATGTGCAAAGTCATATCTTAAAAATAGAACATGATATCATTGTTAGTCTAAGGCACTCCCTAATGTGTCATTTATTTCTGTGATGTTGTTTGCGTTAAGAGGAAGTGGCTCTGTGAAAATTATTAACAGGCATTTTTGCGTGAACACATGAATTTGCAACAAATTTGTATGCACACTGATAAGCCCGTGCATGAAACCTAGTCCAACTGCGATGCATAAAAAACATACTTCCCGTTCACCTGAGCTCCTCGTGCAGCCCTCCCCCCATTCTCTGAATAATCAACCCGATCTCAGAACATTATCTTTTAAAGGTACTGTACAGTTCAGCCAAAAATGAAAGATATTTTGAAGAATGTTGGGGTCCCTTCTGATTTTTAGTTTATGAACCAACACGATGTGCTCTACAGAATAAAGAAAGTCAAACAGGTTATGAGCGCATCATTTTTGGGTGAGCTATCCCTTTAAGTCCCGCCATGTTGAATAATCAATACTTGTCAATAACTTTTTCCGTCCCCCATGTTTGCAGCTCTAGCATGTAGCAGTGCGGTGAACGGCGAGGCTCTTGGCTGAATCCTGTGTCTTGGCCACTGTCTCTGTTTTTATAGGCTGATTAAGTCATGCTTTTGTTTCCAGGGTCACCAAGACATTTCCCATAATCCCAACACGAGGCTGAGCTAACCAGCTAACGAGGTAACGACGGAAACACTCTGACGCTCGCGCTTAGCATGCGTCCAGACCGAGCAAAGGTCCGTTGTGCAAGAATCAGGCAAATCCGTCTCTCTCGGGGTGTGTTCTTGCCACTTTGGTCTCTGCAGTGTGCTTAAGGAAGCATGTGTGTCCGCTCAAGTGGAGAATGTCATAAAACATGGCTAAAATGGTGTAAGAACAGTGGAAACCATCGGTGTCCCTTACCAATAGCTGAACACCAAAGTAAAGCGACCCAAAGTGCTCCACCCCAAAAATGGGTTCCACATTTTAGCAAAACATCTAATTTCATGGGTGGGTGGGAAGGGGGTGTGCACGCTCGCATGTGTGCGAGTATGCCAGTTTAGATGCATTAGCTGTCATATTTTCCTCTCTTGAAGAAAACAACTTTATTTGTGTGACGAGGCAGGAGCAAAGTGTACCTTTTCTTCAGGAGGCTGTGTGGTGTGACGCTCCGCAAACCGCACGCTTGTCATCACTTCCTGGCACTTCACCTAGAGCTCTTCCAAGCCCACTTTCCCAACACGCCTCGTCCAATGCTTGCCGCTGCCCTTGACTGAACAAAAACCATTATGGCCTGGCTTCGGCGGAAAGACTTTAGAATAGGGAGTCTTGGGAAACGGCAAATCAAATCAGCCTGGCAGCTACCGCTCGGCCACTTCCCATACAGTAAGCATGCGCCCACTCACCCAACACATACCCAGTCAAAACAGTGAGCTCAATGCTTGGCGTAGGTGCCCGCGGCTACGGGACTCCCTTAGAACTGTCAGGTTTGTCCACTGGGCTCAAGCAGCAGAACTGAAACCCCGAGCATGGCCAGGGCCCGGCCCACTCTTTCCATTGCCACCACTCAACACAGAGGATGTTAAAAACAAGTTGATCGCTGGAGAAAACAAACTGCACAGAGACGCATTGTTCACGGGCCCGCTCTGTCATGAAGGAAAGGTCTGGGAAACAGGAGCTGTCTCCATTGAGGTTCCACATGATGCAAGCGGGCCAGATTCCACAGCATTGATAACATCATTGATTAAGAGCACTAGGAGGACCTGAGGGGAAACAAGCAGTCATTATACTAACTAGGCAGCTTTCCTATTTGTTCAAGCTGATGATGCACTTTCTGCAACAAAACACTTCATTTATCACATCTGTTGCACAAACCAGGTTCAACCAATTACAGGTACCTCGAATTTATGTCGATGCAATGTTTGCAAAAGATGACATAATACAAATAAATGTAATTAAATGTAATCAGGTGTGATTGTTTAGTGTGTATACCTATATACAAAATACCTGAAGAACATGTGGGTTCAAATTTGGGCGAATGTATGTTTTTTAAAGTGCCTAATAACTGCTTATTTAAGCCATGTTTTCATTTTAAATGTACGTTTGATTTATATTGCTCTGTGGCTTTCAGTTTTGTTTTATTTTTTCAGATTCATTCTGTACATATGTCACATGCTCAACTTTTAAAACCTATCATGCAACACGTGAACAATCCCTTAATTTGTTGCCAGCTGTAATTTGCAGGTTAAAGACAAATTACTAGCTGGCTGGTGACAAGTCATCTCTAAATTTGCTCTTTAATAAAAAAAAATGTCAAAAGTTATACTACATTGTTTTTTTGTTTGTTGTTTTGGGGTTTTTTGCAGATATGGGGTTGGGAATCATCACCTGAATGTATTTTCTTCTGAAGCACTAAATGAGGTACTGTATCAGAGCGATAGATACAGTATGCTAAGAAATGGGACCATGCTACACACCCAAAACATTCATATGCAACCGCATAATTCGTATAATATACATTACATATAACGTAAGGCGCATTTGTGGTGAGCTGTATCACATGTAACTTCATTCGCCATAATAAGCTTCTCTTATACATTTTTTTTCCCCCTCTTACTCTATTATTACCAAATGATGCCAATTATTCCCCTCCCAAAAATGACAACCAATGTGACCACTACTGCGTAAATCCCTAGCAAATTCTTATGCCACTCCTTTGATTCGGTTTGATCTCCAGTTTTGACATTTTACAAAACCATTGGTTTGCATATGGATTTTCACAGAGGTCTTGTGGAAATTCCCCTTTCTGTCTGTCAAACTGTGTGTACAAATGATTGAGCGGTATGACGGTCAATGGGAAATTCAAATGTAGATGTATGTATGTGTGGGTGGATGGCAGTGCAGATGGATACATTTTTAATGTTCCCCTTTTTCAATGCAGTATCACCCTTGTGGGTACAAAATGCAGTGCCAGATTGTGTCTCACTTTTTCACACCTCAGTTGTCAAACCAGTCTATAGTGAAAACAAAAAAGGCCAAAGCCTTTTTTCCCAAAGCCTTTATGTATAATGCATTATAAAGTGCATGATGCATTATAATAATTCATAATGTTTGTTGTAATACATTATGTCTTGTTGTAAATAATTATAAACACATTTAAAATGCATTGTGTAACAATGAATTGATAAGTGCTACAATGTATTGCCTGTGGTTACGATTATTCATGAGATTGTACAATGCATTTTAAGTGTATTTTTATGCATTACAAGTCATAATTAATGCATTAAAAACTACTTTTATAATGCATTATACACGCAGGCTTTAAGTAAAATGTTGTACTTTTTAGTGGTGACATCGCAGGGCAGCAAAGGAGGCTAAATAGCATCCGTATCCCAAGGTCACTTTATTTCATTACAGACAGATTAATGGGCATTATGCCAATTCACTGTCCTTGTAAACTCCAGTACATCTGCAGCTTACTTGGGCAGTTTAAAAGAAAATCTGCAGATACAATGTATTTATATTTATACTTATATTCAGTACTGGTAAAAAAAAATAAAATAAAATATTTAATAAACGGTAGATGATCAAATGCAATCAAATGTTTCCTGTTACTTGGCTTATTGAAAATGTTTTTAAATTACTGTCTATTTTAAACTGTTGCCTGATTCAAAATCCAACATGTATCAGTTAGACGTAGCAGGCAGTGGTTTGCATCATATGTGCATGTGAAAGAATGAGGGATTATATGATGTGGTTGTGATGTGACATTATAGGTCCTGGGCTGTTTTTCAGTTCAGTCCATCCCTTTTGCCAAACCACACTTACCGAGACCAGGCAGCACAGAATGAGTAAGTGAGATGTGACGCCAGACTGCATGGGTACATAGACGACAACTAAACAACATCACAGAACACATCAAGACAGGCAGATAAACTCAAAACCAATTGCTGTGGATTGCAGATGTTCTGTACTCAAATAGAAGAGCATGGCACTTGCAACGCCAAGGTCATGGGTTCTATTCCCATGTCTGGATAAAATGCATATAAATGCTGAATTATATTAAAACGAGATCAACAATGAATTTACATGCTTCCATTTTCCATAACAATTTAATATCTAAGAATTATCTTCATTTGAGTGCTTTTCTCAGCTAATACTGATTCATTTGCATGTAGCGCACAGCATGTAGTGTAATTCATTCAATTACCATTTTTAATCGATTTAACGTCCTAATTAAACAAACACCAATAAGCACTAAAATGCAAGAGTGGGGCTTGTTAAATAGCTGATGACTTTACAGCTAGAATTAACATGCACTGTCAGTGATCGGATCACAAATCTCAGTAGCATCACACTTGACCAGCAAGTTTAAATGCTAATGCGTTTCATTATCTACAAACAGTACAAGCACATGAGCGTGTCAGCGAATCTTATGCTACCAATAGCTATGACGAACCATGTTGTAAATTTCCCACCATCACCCGATTTACCGAACACGAACGTTCCGTGGATTATCCGACTAGAATACACCCGGAATCTCTCGTTTCTCTCCCCAAATCCTCACTGGCGTCTCTCTCCTAGTCTGTATTCGCAGGGGAGCTTTAAAACCTCTTTTTCTCCCCTTCACTTCTAATCTGCGTTAGCATCCTTTACTGTGGGAAACGCAATTGACCAGATACCTTGTTTTTTTTTTATCTGTCAGAATGACGGAAAACATTCGGAATGGTTTTAAAATTTGATAAATGACGGAAATGTTCGGTTAACACAACCTCTGAAGTAATACGTATGTGCTGTTTTCCATTTTGCATGTTCGCATGTCAGTGCCAGATGTAAAGGGGGCCGTTGAGACAAGTCTGAATTTGGAGTTTTTGACTACTAACAGAATTAACTGAGGCTTTTATTGTTGTACTTACACACACGGCATTGCCAAGAGGTGCTTTTGGTGCAGTCAATAAACAAACTCAATCGTAACTGATTATGAACTTAAGCGCTCCACTTCTTCATACTGTCTTTTTCCCCCTCTTTTTCTTTTGGATGAAGACGAGGGACAGAAGGCAGATGGAAAAGTGCCCCCTTTTAAAGTGTATTCTCAAATTGGTTTTCTTGGACAGGGCTTCCCAGTGCATGTGTGAACATTAAACATCAGTGGCAGGCCGGCTCTGATCCACTGGCAGCGCTTGTCACTCCCAGCACTGGCAGGCCTGAGCGTCCCAATCAAGACGCGGTTCTTTTGGACCGCTCTACCGTGTGCGGTTAACCCAACGTTCCCTGGGCAACGCTCTTCTTAGCGGACAAACTGCCAATCTCCCATGCCATTGCATAAGCTTTCCAATGCTCTGACGCAGACATGAACGCTAAATATGCAGTTCTGCTCTGGCTTCCTCCGTCATACATCCCTGCACTGTCATTCATGCGCTCTTAAACACAGGCCTGGTTTGTTCGCTGACTAATTGCATTAAGCAAATAAGTTTGGGTGAAGATTTCGAAGAGTATGTAATTACATATGAGCGCAACCAAAATGTAGTCAGTTAAACGAAGTAGCCAAAACAATAACCCTTCAAGACAGCCATAATACATAAATCAACAAACAACTTGGAAAAATTGTTTCCCAAAACGGAATATTCTGTCATTATTTACTTCATGCAACTCTGAATCCATATTTCTTTCCAACCTGCATGGAAAGCACACAAATTATTATTTGAATTTTCAAATTATTAAAAGAAAAAAACAGAAAGGTTTGGACAGGAGGGTGAATAAATGATGCATTTTCAGTCACACTTTATTTTAAGGTCCAATTCTCGTTATTAACAAAGTATTAACTACAACTTTTGCTTCAATAAACTCTTAATTTGCTGCTTATTAATCTATCTGGTCTCATGGCATAAATGTACCTGGGTGCACTTTTTAGCGAGACATGAAATACGTACCAATAAGTACATATCACTTCAGTTTCCGAAAGAATTGAACACTAGAGGCAGTAAAACTCTGACAGCTTTTACTCCTTTTCACACAAATTTACAGAGTTTTGATTAATAAAGCGTCATTTTCGCACAATTACTTGAAGAATATCATGTTATGACTTCAAAACAATATTAATATGCTGGGAGATTTGAAAACTGATGCTTTTGAACGTTAGCATGGCACATATCCAGCTTCATATCTATGGGTTTTCACAGACAGTGAGTTTGTTCGGTAGCTCACGCAGACGTCCGTGTAAATCCGTGTAATCATGTAATAAAAACACAGCAATACGTACCTATATCTACGTAATAAAAACGTGCTAGGGTTCACATATTTAACCTGTGTTTTAGCGCCACTCAGTGGACACTTCTCTTTGAAACTGTGGAGAAATGTGCAGTAAGGTACGTAAAACAGTGTCGCAAAGAAAGTGCACAGAGGTACGTATTTTTATGAG
>SCHK01222678.1:262-18940 GCA_004124795.1 Poropuntius huangchuchieni
GTTACGGTATGATAACCATACATGTTCAAACCGTGATAAACCGTCGTACCGGTATATTGTTACAACCCTACTCCAAACACCCTACAGCTTCTTTTGATCAAAGGACACAGGCCTCTTATCCGCTCCATGTACTGTAAGAACGTATTCTGGTTTCAGAGCTCCCCTGCTGTGCTGCGACCTCCTGGCCAATATAAACACTCCCGATATTTAAGTGCGATATTGAAGTTCAGTCAAGCATGATCCTCGGTCAGCTCATGCATGCAGCCGTTATTGCTCCTAAAGGCGCAGAGCAGGATTGCATATCTAAGACACAAGAGTTTTGGTGAACCGAGAATGCGGGTGCTGTCAGCCCTCTCCCCGCTCACTCACGCTGACTGAACTTTGTTGACAGCGATCCATCGTCTCAGGAAACCCTTTTGCTTTCCTCCTCTGCTGACCTGTGTTACATCAGATGAAGTTCAGATCAGTTCAGTGAAGTCTCGTAGTATTATTATTATTTTTTTACGTCCTGCCACAAGAGTTGTGTTTTAAATGTGGTGTATTTTTGTTCAAAAAGTTAAGTTTTTTTTTTGGAACTGGAATAGTCCAACACTCAAAAAAAAAAAATAACATTGTGACATAGTTATTTGCATCTGTTGTATTTATTTAAATTACATTTGATATTCATTCAGAAACCTTAGAATGTGCATAAATCTTTTAATTGTGAAAAAAAAAAAATCAGTTGAAAATTTTGAATATGGTTCAAATATTAAAATATGAGAGTTAGTTAAAATATGAGATATGGTTTACAAAATGTACTAACAATAGATTGGCTTTATTGATGACATATGATATGATATATGATATATATAAACCTGGTTATGTATTTAAGTATTTTAAACACATATGGTTTTCTTGTAATGTTACATAAATCTCATTCTTGTATCATTTGTGTCTGATTGACAAATATGCATGCAAGTTTATTAGTTTAAAAGCTACTCCAGTTGAATGGAAATTTTATATGCAGTTAAAATGCTGGAACGGTCACAATATGATGTCACACTCTGTGTTTTTTAAAAGCATCATTCAATATACAATATATCCAGAATGTAAGAATATTAATGTACTCCACTTTGCTGCAACGCTGCATCCTTCAAGCTTAAAGCTCACATTTTTTAAAAATTCAAATAAGGTCACAATTTGATGTATTGAACTTTTATTGGTCACCTGTCTTCACATGATATGAATTTGCTCAAATTTTCAACAAATTTGATCTTTGGAGCACAGTGAAATTCACATAAGCTTGGGTTTTGATCTTCTGCATTTGCATGTGGATGAATGGAAGTCAGTGGAATGAAAAGTGTAGTATGCCTGATTATTTGACTCACTAGACCATGAATGTTTTTTTTCTCCAATACCAGGCTTGTGCCTCTAGGCTGTCTTCATTGTAATAGATGTTTGGAAAATAAGCTTTTCTTCAATTTCATCAGGTTGGTGCCTGTATTGTGAATCAAGAAAACAAGATAGTGGGTATTGGCTACAATGGCATGCCCAACGGTTGTGACGATGACCTGCTGCCCTGGTCTCGCAGTGCTGATAACAAGCTGGACACCAAATACCCCTATGGTGAGTTCTGCATTTGATCCCCGGGTTCTTGGCTTTTGAACTGCAGCAATCAATTAGCCATAATTATCAGTCACTCTGCTTCTGTTTGACACGACAGGTCAGTGAACACCGACGTTGAACACTCGCCGAAAAGGCTTTTTTGATTTCAGGCTCTGTCAACGCAGCACATGGTGTCTGTTAACGCAGTGTGGCGAGGTGTATGCTCTCTTGAGCACATAGCGGCGGTCATGGATTAGTTTTCACCTGCATGGGGCTGATGGGAGAGATAAAGTGGAGTTGCTGAGCGAGGGAATGGGCAAGGTCACTTTGTGGCAGCTATTAGTCTGAGAAATGGAAATGAGCTGGAGCTGGCGTTCCTAAAGGCGGCACATGCCAACTCGGGACTTTGAATGGGTCGTCCTGCCAAAGGGAAGGTGTGAAACCTTGGAGAGGATTTATCAGTCTGGCACTTGGTTGATCCTCTGAACTGTTCGTGACTTGTATTTCTCCCTGCTTTTTGTTGTCAGTTGTCAGGCTTAGGAAGATTTTTTTTTTTAAACAAAGCCAACTGAGTTGGACCCCACAAAGTGACCCAAAATTTAAATTGAATGCAGAAAATTGTTTTTGGCTTGGCTGTGCAGGCATCGTTCAGTTTTTGAAAGTTTTGTGTTTTTATGTGATTTGTTTTCTGATGTCTGGTATGCTTGAAAAGAAGCCAAATTCCTATAACTTAGGCAGTCAGAATACTGTCGACGGGCGATATGTTTGTATTGTACTAAACGGCTTTCAGAAGTTTAATGATTGTGAACCATACAGTATCTGTATACTGTTTATAAAAATCTAATTGTTTAAGAGTTGACATGTCTTTAAATGTGAGGGCTTATCTGAAATGATGTGTGCTTTTTTTTTTTTAAAGAAGTCTGTTATGCTTCAGGAAACAAAACAGAAATAATATGTATTATATTATGAAATATTATTAGAATTTAAAATAACTGTTTTCTTTTTTAATACATTTTAAAATGTAAAAGTGTGTCCAGACTTTTAAATGGTAGTGTTTTTTTTTTCTCTCTTGATAGCTGCATGTTTGTGTTCTCCTTTAGAATAGGTATATTTGGTGCTAATGAATGCATTTCGCGGAAAGTATTTAGTGTAAAATCACACATACCTGATATGATTTATGAATATACAAATCCTAAAAAAAAATCTTATTTGCATTTGTGGCTTGCTCAGGCATAGAGTTCAATTTCATGCAGAGTGACGGTACATTAATTCTATTCAAAGGATTCATTTAGCATATCTCTGTCTCTCTTAATGCACCAATGTTGCACAATAAAGGTAAACCGTTTATAGTCGGTAGGATGTCCCTCGTAGTCTTAAGGATCATAGTTTGGATCCTCTCTTTTGTAATCAGTAAGTTAATTTGATTATTGTATTACTACGTTTACAGAGCCAAGGAAATAGATGAAATGTATACTCCACTGGGCTTTTTTTAATATTATGAATTAAAAGCATGTATTAGCAATAAGTACAGCTACAAGGACATTTTAACTAGTTGTTTAGAATGTATTTGGTTCATAAAATAGGTAAGGACTAATGTTTTACTAGGTATTCATTATTCATTGAAAACAACATAGAATCATTATTCATTATTATAGATTTTTTTGAACCCCCCAAAATGTAGCATTTTGCTATTTAGTCGCAAAGATGTTCTACAGTAGCTAATTGTTTACAGTCTTGCTGGTTATGTAAAAAAAAAAAAAAAAAAAAAAAGAACTCATCCCCATCTGGAGTGAAACAGTGTCAGCATTACAACTAGGGCTGTCGCAATTGTGAAATTTGGCTGATGATTTATTGTCTAAGAAATGATTGAGATTAATAATTAATTGATTAAGAATTGTCATTTCATTATTAAAATTGTGGAAAAAATTACAAGAATTTGTACTGAACCATGAAACATTGTTAATAGCATAACTGATTCAAAATTTTCTCCATGCATAATTTTAAATGTAAATCAATGAAATGTACGTTTTTGTTTTTGGGAGGCTAACTTAAATGCCACTCACAGTATTTATAGGAATGTATGACAACTGCTTAACGTTTTTGCAGATTTGAGCAAACCTTTAAGCCCAAGGAAGAGCAATAGTTGCAGTGATTATAGCTTCATAAAGGTTCTGAACAATACTGTGCCACTAGAGGGTGCTGAAATACTAAGTATCACATATACTGGCCCAACTTGATTTTTGCCCTATGAAACACAACAGTGCTTTCAGCTTATTCTCTAATATGAGCCAAGGTTTATATGCTGCAACAAGAAAGAAGTATGTTGGTTTTTTGCTGCGGCTGCTTTAACAACAAATCACCTTTATTTCCATAGCGCTTTATACAATACAGATTGTGTCAAAGCAGCTTCACAGTGATACACAGGAAATAGCAGAATCGGTTATGGAAATTGGTCTGATTCTTTTGTACAGCAGCTCTGAAAGACAATAGTGTTATTATTCAGCTTGAGTCAGTTCAGTGTTGGTTTTATTCAGATAGGGCTGTAAGATGAATTGTATTTTAATCGTGATCACGACTTCTCCTTCTCTTGATTTATTAAGCATAATCGTCTGCGATATTTACCCGCTGATTGTTTATCCTGAGAATTTTTCACTACCTTTAAATATATGACGTTCCAGTCAGATTAATAGTAATATACAAGCATTAAATGTTAGAATTGATTTAAGAGCTCAGTCCCTCCCATGATCACACGGTTTATTGTATTCCATCATCATCATCATCATCATCATCATCATCGCGCGCTGTGTGTGTGTGTGTGTGTGTGTGTGTGTGTGCGCCTGCTTCCAGTTAAAATACACAATGAGTGTGTGTATCTGTGTGAATTATTGACATCTCTCTTCCATCATAACTACATGCCCTCTCTCTTTCTCTGCCTTGTGCTGAAGCTCTGCCAAAATAAACGTGTCAGGCTGGTGTTTCTTGGTGCAATGGTAATGTGCCACCGCTGATGGGCCAATTCATTCTCCGTAATTAAGGCGAGCAGAGTGAGTGATTAGACAGGGCTTTTTCTGGGTGATGTTGTGGAGAGCTGACATCTGTTCAGACTCATGCTTTGAAATCTTTTTCCTTTTTAACAGTGAACTGGTGACTGGAGCCTTTTTGTGGTGAAGTGGTACAATGTTGACAAGCCAAGAAAGCTCAATCCAAGTTTGTTGTGAAGCAGAGATATTAATCATAGCTTTGACGCGTCATTCTGTGCTGCACGTATGTGCGTTCGTGAACTCTGAACATTTCTAACAGGTCTTTCATGTTTTGTTGCAGTGTGTCACGCAGAGCTGAACGCCATTATGAATAAGAACTCGGCAGATGTCAAGGGTTGCACCATGTATGTAGCACTCTTCCCCTGCAACGAGTGCGCCAAACTCATTATTCAAGCAGGTGAGAGTGTGTCTGAACTTGTGTTTCTCACTGTGTGTGTGTATGTTTCATGAAGTGTTGATGTTGGTTTATCAATCAACACTTTTATTTTCACTGTTCAGGAATCACGTCACAAGTGAACAACAGCTAATTGACATTCATTTTGTAAGCAGGCGTTAGTGCATTAATAAAGTTAATTGGTGATGCACCAGAATTTCAGCAATTATGGATTTTGATGAAATAGTTTTGGAGGACCAAAACGGTGACCTTTAATTAGCGTTTCTCCAATGGCACGTTTTTACTGTGTCCATGTCTATTTTGTGCACAAAACATGGATAAACTACAACAGGTAAATGTAGCAGCTGTGAAGACATTAGTGCTGGAATAACAATATAGATTTTTCATTTTTACATTTATACTGATGTGGATTTTTAAAGTTCAAGAGCAATCTATGCTGTTTATGTGTAAATTTCATTAAATATTACTTGTTGCAGACCTGCCATCCCATAATCACAAAAAGCTTTTTGCTTTGTTACTTTTAATATGAAACACAGTCTCAGCCTTCTGTAAATTTTATCATTAAATGCAAACAGTAAACGCTGTTTTTTGCTCTTTAATGTGGTGTGAAGGATCTGCCTCGGTGTAGCATCAAGTGAACCTATTATCTCTTCCTCTTTACTACTAGTTATATAGCCCAAAACAAACATGAAATAATATCAGATGGTATGATGAAAGAAATGGTGCAACTTACTGAAATGTGTCGTGGCTCATGTATGTGCTCAAATCAGTGTTTCGACTGCAGAAAGATGTCATTAAAACAGCTTGTAAACAATGTCACATTACATCACATTTACCTCAGGAAAGCCATTCAGAGTCAATGTTTTTATTAGTTGGCTAGGGAGGGGATTTTTGCAAAGTATATGCGCTATATTAAATATTTGTGTTTTTTTTACCTTAACCTGTTGTTTCGTTATTTAAAGTCTTTGAATAAATCTGTCCCAGAAACNCGTGTTTTTTTTTTTTACCTTAACCTGTTGTTTTCGTTATTTAAAGTCTTTGAATAAATCTGTCCCAGAAACAAGCTTGTCTTACAGCTACAATTCAGATGTTTTTATGTCAACAACAAATTGAAAAAAACCTAAACTTTTTTTATTTTTTAAAGATTATATTGTTGATTTGGTGCGGATGTACTTCTGCCATTACTATTTGTATAGACAGTCCTATTTTCACTGTCAAAATGCTTTGACACAATAGCAGTGTAGACCAGAGACACATTTAAAGCAAAGAAATTTCAATACTAGCACCAACACTGCTCCAGCGAGAAATAATTTGAATAAAAGATTTGTTTACCCTCTTTAAGCTTTTCTTTAAGTTAATGAAATGCAATCTCTGAGCTCTTAGCTGGCTTTGTCTCGCATGGAGCGTGACTAAAAACGTACATGTGCTCTCAAACTGTTCCTATTGATTGTTCACGCAGTCCGATTTCCACCTGCTACTTATATGCCTCATAGTCAGAGAGATATATATTAAACAATTAGTTTTTAGTTCATTGTTACATCTGTTTAGTTTATTTGTCTTCTTGCTAACAGTACAATGATTTAGCGACACCAAGAATTAATGTAATTATGCTTGAAAGCAGGCACTTTCCTTTTCAAACACGTTTAATATTTATATTTTCTGAGAAAGGCACAAGATGAAACNTGACACCAAGAATTAATGTAATTATGCTTGAAAGCAGGAACTTTCCTTTTCAAACATGTTTAATATTTATATTTTCTGAGAAAGGCACAAGATGAAACGTGCTTCAGACCTGAGCGTCAAACTTTAATTTTTTTTTTGGGCAACCCTTTCACCTCTATTAGATTGCATGGCAAGCGTTATGCGTTTATTCACACACATCAGGATCAGCGTTTCTGCTCAGATATTTGAGCCTTTGTGCCAGTGCTGATGTGGCTGCAGATGAAATGACGGATGAGACGGGAGGAAACAGAGGTTCTCGATGGTCACCCTTCCATACTGAGAAACCTGCAGTGGGCGTCACTTTGAGCAGCCGTCATCTTTGTGAGCCTTCTTGGCTGGTTAGATACAGCCTACATGGTGACAGGTTGTCTTCCTCTTATTTTTGCTTCTCCAAACCCTGCTCTGCTGTTATTTTCAATCTCTTCTTATCTGTTGAACTCTCTTAACACCCCCATCCCCAGTCTCTCTCCTCCCCTCCAAGTCTTTTTGTCCTCATCTACTCTCTCTCTCTTTCTTTGGTTTGCTTTTCCTGATCCCCCTCCATGTACTCTTGTGGCAAAGCCTACTGAAGCTGTGTGCTGAAGATAGCACGACACACGCTCCGATGCCGTCTGATCTTCAGGATGCTTGGCCTTGCCCTGGCCCATCTCTCAGTGGGGTGTCAGCTTCCTCTCAATTTTCCGGCATCATTAAGGAACACACACAGCACTTTCTCTCCCTTTCGTCTCCTCGCGCTCTATAGGATGCAGCAAAACGCGGCTAAAAATGAACGTCCGACCTCATTAAAAACGCCCTCTGATGATGCCAATCAGATGGAGCTGAACAAAGCGGATGTTTAATGTTTGAATGCTGAGTTTAAAAGAATTGAGTCAGGGGTGTCGTCGCTGTTTGTTCATTTTGAAGGTGTTATGACCGTGTTTGTTTACTAGAAGTTGTAAAGCCCCATGATATGAGGAAACAGAAAAGCCTCTGCATGGAAAAAACATGAGGATAAAGGGGAATATTAGTAGACTTGGAATGCGAGTCCACCCTGATTCTCTTATAAAGGCAACCAGGCTGTATCTTGTTTATTTGTGCGTGGTAAACCTTTTGATATTGCCAGCCTGTGCTTCTCTAATGAAAAAACTGTAACATAATTTAATTATAACCAGAGGGATTTATTAAAATGAATCTTTTTCCAGTATTTTGGTGCCATCGGTACGCATTTTTGTGCCAGCGACACTGCTTTCATTTGCCTTAATCCTATTCCCGCAGAAATGTGTGCTGTGTCGGTCATTTCACAACTGTTCTTGTACTAAAATGAGGGCTCTTCCACTGTACTTTCCGTTTTCTTTGTCTAATTTTTTCACAGTAAATGAGATGGGGGCATCAAGAAAGTGAAGACCCTAGATATTACGCCCTCCCTCCCTTCTGTATCTAATTCTGTAGCTATTCCTCCAGCGAGAAAGTGTTACTGCTCTTTTCGAATGCCGTTCAAATGTGTCCATCCCTCAATCTCACGGAATGAAATGACACCAAATCATTTTCACTTTCTCTGGCTCCCATGTTGATGTCCCCCCTGCACTTTGGCTCCTCGGTGCCGGCGACGGCAGTTTCTGAAGCACTGCTTTAGAGCCTCTCCTCTCTCTGAGGAATTAAAGTGTTCAGTTCCCAAGCAGCTGCCATCTTGTCACTTCCTGTGACTGTTTTTGGGGGACTGAGGGACTGTACTGTCACCTCATCTCCAGAGAGCATTCTGGAAACGTAGCATCTCCAGAGTTCTGCTCCACCTTCCATCAGAGCCTTCCCTTCTGTTGGACAGCTTGTCGTCTTGGAAGTGTTTTTGAGCAGCTCCGATGCTTATTCTCATGTTCTTTTCATGAAGAGACATGTTTACAAGGAAACAACACTACTGCAGTTTCTTCGGACTTTACTTTTTCTTTATGTATCACATCAGACTTTAGTTAGAACTTTTTTTTTTTATGGACACGATTGAGTGTTTGCTTTTTATTTTAAATAGCCCGTTGAGACTTGGATATACAAAGTTGTTGGTTTTTTTTTTGTTTTTTTCCCTGCTGCACCATAAAATATCACCACCAAAATGGTTTTAAGATGGCATAGCCAGGCTGTTCCATGGTAATTTCATCTGTTCCCTCTCAAAAATTGTTCAAGTAATACCGTGGAGAGAGCCCATGCTTGTAATGACAGCCTTTAATGACAGGTGGAATTCACTCTGTGCAAGTCATTTTGCCTTCGATCAGAGCACTTCTCTCCTCCTGTGCAGATAAAAGTACATGATGGAGACGCTGTGTATTTTGGGGGGTGGGTGTGTTTCTCTCCGGTATATTCATCGCCGATTGCAGCAACGGTTGGCAATGTTGGACTCTTTTCACCTCTGAAAGCGTTAAGGGCAAGGGGAGTCTAAGTGGTTTCACCAGATTCCTCACATTTCTCTGTAAAGCTTGGCTAACGGGGCCCTTTATAGAGTCGCCTCATGTGGGCTGCTTGTGAGTAGTCAGCAGGATGCGTGGGGGGGCTGCCAAATGCACCACGTGTTTTAAAGATGCCAGCAGGGCAGATTTTTGTCTCAATTGGGATTGGTTGATATTGGCTTGAGCCTGCAGCGACAAGTTATCGACTTCTCTTCCTTCTCCCCGAGCACAAGCTCTTGTTCTTTCCTAACAGGCTATTTTGGTCCCTGTTCTCCTTGGGCCTGTTTGTTTAAATTTCTCTGTCTGATTGTTTGTGTGTGTGCGTACAAGTGTGCTTTTGTCTGACCCACACTATCCTTCTGCTGTTTTTGCCTTACAGGTATAAAGGATGTGATCTATTTGTCAGACAAATACCATGACACTCCAGAAATGACTGCTTCCAGACGGCTTCTTAACTTGGCGGGCATCACGTACAAGTGAGTCTCTCGAGTCTGACCTTAGTAAGGGGTTGGTGTGTGTCTTGGAAATTAAGAAGCTTCATTTGCATTCCTGTCTGTTCTGACTGGCCCAAACGATTGTACAATCAAGGCTGTAACGGAGCCCGACCCTCAGATGTGTGGGTGTATGTGTGACCTGAAGCCTCAAAAAGCTTCTGTGAAAAGCCTTCGAAAATAGATGCTTGGGGAAGAATGAGTAAGCACTGTGCACAAGTCTGCGTATGTCTTATGCTCTGTAGGAAATCAAAGCGTAACACAACACCGAAGAAGAATGTGGGTAACTGAACAGTTAATGGTACCCACTGACTTTCATAGTTTATTTTTTACCTACGATGGAAGTCAATGGGGATTGTTTGGTCACCCACATTCTTCAAAATAACTTATTTTGTGTCCAGCAGGAGAAAGAAAGGCCCCTTTTTATATTAGGTGACCTTAACTACTATGTACTTACATTTATGTTAATCACTTGATACAGTTAACTTATTGTGTACATGTTTTTACATTGTACTTATATTTTAAAAAAAATACCTGGGTGTAATTACATCTGTAATTAATTTCTCATTTATAATTACACTGTTGACCCATCCCTAAACCCTTAAAATATACCGCCAAACCTGTCCCTAAGCTTACCCGTTTCCCACCTCAGTAGCAGCATAAGTGTTTTGCAATAGAATATGAACACAATAAGTACATATTTTTTATCTGAGTACATGGTAGTTAAGGCTACCTAATATGAAGTGGCACTGAAATAAGTTCTTAATGGATTAGAACACCTTGTAAATATAATTTTTTTTTTATAGAATTCATTTTTGGGTGAACTATGTCTTTAAAGTGACAGCAGCATAATAAACCTGCTGCTGTCTTGTCATTTAATGTTAATCAATAACTAACAAAAAAAAAATTCACTCACTACTCTTGACTAAATATCTATTGTATCTATTTTTGACAAGAATGATTTTAATTATTACAGTGAAGACTATTCAGTTTTATTTTTATGTCTAATTATTTCTGTAGTTTTTCTTGCTGTTAAACATATTGTACCTGAAAAACTTAGTTTATTAAATATGCATCTTTCATCTGTTGTGTTTGTCATATATGTTTTGTAATTTTCTTATATTTAATAACAAAAATAACTGTTGTGATATATATTGTTGTTATAAAAAAAACTCTCATATTGTCAAATAAGATTTTGGTCATATCGCCCACATTTCGAGTTAGGTGTCAGGATAAAGTCCAAGAGCACTGGGACTAAAAGAGCAAGATGTAATCGCAAACATTTAACACGCTGAGACATACATAATGTGAGTGAAGAAGTCCTTCACTTTTTTATTTTTTTTAATGAGATACAGGGTTAACTGACAACTTAACTGAACTCTCCGTGGGGTTTGCAGTCCAAACACGGTCCTCTTTATGTTAGAGAGAGCCAGCGGGAACCACAGCAAGAGCGGACAGGACGGAAATCTCATCTCCCCAGTTGTATGTACACACTATATATAGATGCACGGTAAATATACTCTGAAGCCTTTCATCAGAGTCAGATCAAATAGGACTAGGGGGACATGAGCCTGAGGAGACAAAAGGAGTAGATCCGCCTGAAGATGAAAATCAGGAAATCCTTGAAGATACTTTCATGCCTCTTGCCTGTCTTTGAGGGTAGCAAGGTTAATTCCCCTGCTGCCGCTTTTTGAAGGCTGTTCTCCAATACTTCCAGCATTACTATGAATTTGTCCTGCTGGATCTCTGCATTTCCATGGCTTCAGCTCTTTGATTGCAGAGTCGTATGATATTTAATGAAGCTCGAATTAAAATCCATTTGACACGATCATGATTTCAGGGATTTATTTGATCACTATACAACAGTGGCAGCATCTGGACATTTATCAATACTACCACTATGTTTTGCTACATTTTCACATGTATAATATTTTTACATATATGCAACCTTATTTTTAGGTGGCCCTCAAAAGTATTTGGACATTTGAGGCATTTCTTTTCATTCATCTGTCTGTCTGTGTTTGTATGTTTTGTTTGTTTGGCTGCATAATAATACTCTTTCTATTTTCTTAATTAATGTGCACAATTTTGACCTGTGGAAAAAAGGTTTCAGTACCTATGCGCTGCGTGTGTGTGTGTTTCTAATGAAAGATTTAGACTTGACTTGGACTCTAACAGTGAACTGCAGTAGTAGACTGTTATTTTTTTTTTAAACATTTTTTCTGTGGTGTATGAAAGATGGACAGAGGTGTTATTGAAACCTCGCCATTGCTGTGCAGAATTCTGCATTCTGAATTCTGAATGAGATGATGAATCGATTTGCTCCGGCATCAGCTGAAGCCGGCTTTGCATTAAGGAACATGGGGAGCGAGGTTCAAAGCTTTGTGGTTGTTCGTGGACAAAGACTTTGAATACTTTTACTGTCAGTAGAAGTTTTATTTGTATTAGCCTCTGTTGTTATAGAGGTTCGATGATGAGGAATAGATTTTTGCTTCATCCAGTTCATCTCACACTGAGAGGGAGGGGTTAATAAAAGAATAAAGAGTAAAAGGAGTGGGGTAGAAAGTGAATTAAAAAGAGGGGAAAAAATAAAAGGAAAAGCAGGGAGCAGTCGCAGAAGACCAAGACTATAAGTGGGAAAATAGGGAGTTTACCACCTGCTGGTTTGGTTCTTCTTGGCAGTGTATTTTCTCATGAGATTTTGGGGCGCTTGGTCCCTGCTGGGATTGCCTTATGGAGGGGTTACTGCTTGTGTTCTCTCATGAGGTCTAGTATGTAATTGGTTTCCTCTACTGTAGTGTGCTGAGGTGAATTACTGGTGTGACAACTTGGACAATGAGGACAAGGAGTGAATTCTCTTTCTCTCACTTTTATCAAGGTGTTTTAAAAGGAGGGCTCAGATTTGACTAGAGTGACAAACTACTTGTGTTTTATTTGGTTGTGCTTCAGTAATATTTCCTGTTCTTATTTCTGTCCTACAGGCAGTTCCAGCCAAAGCAAGGCAGGATTGTCATTGATTTTAATTCAATCAACCACCCCGAATTGAAAACTTCCAGTGGTTTGGGAGGCATACAGTCACCATGACACTAAGTATTCATAAAACAGACTCATTGTTTTTCTCACTTATGTACTGAAGGTCATTATGGGTTTGACAGTGATTTTTTTTGTTTTAAGTCTTTTTCCTCAAATCTTGCAACTTTCTGGAATTAACTATTGTCAATGTTTTGAATGTTTTTCTTTTATGTATTTGCTCTAATGCGTAACATTAACATTTTTTATCAATTTACATGCAAAATAGCAGCCGGTTTGTGACCTTGGCTGATGTGCCTTTTTTTAATTGATTCTTTTAGAGTTTCAGTATTTATGATGAGTGGGTTGACAGTGAGGACATTAAAATCAAGCTGTTGCCAACATTAACCAAATAAAATGTGTTATTTACCTTTTTCTTTTAACCTTTTTGTGTTCTCTATGACAAGGTTGATTAGATTTTGATGTTCATTTCACAAATACTAAAACTGCAAATTACTCTTCCCTTTTCTACCATTAACCACTGATGGCTGTTTTGCTTATGTTATGAGCTTTTGTAAGTCCACAGCAGATAAACCTCATGTTCTGTCAAACCCTGGTCCACACTGTTTTTGTACATGTTGCGTCTCTTCAGGTTAGAACCCACAACTTCAGGTTTTAATAAAAAATAAAAATAAAAAGAGGAGACTTGCGTTTGGAGGGAATAGTTTTTAAATGTTACTTATTGTTACACCGGGATCACTCCCAAAATAAATTTTTTTATAAAATCACTCAATGTTTCATTTTCATTGCTACTAAGAGAGTTAGAATATTGTTTTTTTTTTTTTTTTTTTTTCATTGCATAGCACAAAACACAACATAAATCCTAACTGCCCACAGCTGCTGTTCTGTGGCATGCATACATCATTTAACAGGTCAAAAGTTTAGGACTTTTAAATTACTTGATGCATTTCCTTTTTTTTTCTCTCTCAGTATCATTTGGTCACTACTGTTCATTCATAATGCAGAGATCTTGTCAACAAATCTTAAAGTCTTAATCTTATTTTAAGAATGAAACATTATTCATATTTCGGTTGTTTGGCATTGCAATTGTCATATTTATATCTATATTACTTCTGAGTTATATCAGGCTTAATGAGATGATAATTAACACTACGCTCTTGAATACTAAAATCACAAGGCTCATGAAGTTTAATGAGGTAGAGCAGCACACTCTCATATACTGTGAAGTATCCATTGTGAATGTTTACAGTGTTGCAAAAATAAATTCTGTGATCAGTTGCTGTTCTGTAAAACATGGGGAAAAAAAGAAGTCCATTCAGGTTTGGAATGACATGAGGGTGAGTGAATAATGTCGAAGTATTTGAAGTGAACTATTCCTTTAAAAAAATGTTTGAATAAACTCAATTTGCTGAATGCTTATTAAATACATCAAGCTGATTAGATCACATTATATTAGACTGCCTGGATGAATTGCACATTCACTTATGGTTGTGTAGAAAGTTGCTGCCTACGCAGAGATCAGAGGCTGCCATTACTGAGAAAATCATTCAGACTAGTGTCTTAACGGCACCATAAACCAAAGCTGTAAATGGTTTGACAAAACTAAGAAAATTCCGCCAATTGTTCACAGGCAGTTGAGATTCGAGAACCTTTAAATGATTTTAATGTCAAACATTAGAGGATTTAAAAAGCTCTATCTTAATTTCTTTTCTTAGTAACCATAAAGTCAATCTCTTCAAAGCTGCCTTTCAGCTTTTGAAGTGGTCCTTGTTTGGAGTGTTGTTTCCAATATGTATTTGCAGAGGTCCTTCATTAATAGATGAAAATACCACATGCCATGTGATGTTTCTGTGCTAATTGTTTTAAAAAAAAATTCCAGTATACACTCTTGTACTGGAAACATTCAAAGAAAGGTCCTATCACTTAGCATGTATTTTCTGAAAGAAACTGAAGAAAATATTTGGAAAATAAAATGGCTCTTAGTCACAGTGAAATGTCACTGGTCCCAATCCACTTGTACTGTCATGAAAGTTCTTAATTGGCATTGATTGTTCCATGAAGAACCATTAACTTCCATGGAAACTTTACTTTTCAGAAAATGTTAGTAGAAAAAAGATTATTAAAATGTTCTTCGGACTAAGAAAAAAGTGAATAAGAACTGTTCACTAAAAGGTTTTTTTGGGGGAACCAAAAATGGTTGTTATATAGCATTACTGTAAAAAACCCACGATTTTGGAACCCACTTTTTGAATGTAAATATACCTTTTTTTTTTTTTTTTTGGCAGAAATGCCTATCATGATTTTTGATGAAACTCTTTAACCCCTTGCAATGAACATTCTAACTACATCAAAAGTAATTGTAGCTTTGAAAACTATAATGATGTAGTCCATTTGTTTGTTGCTATTCTATAAATTTGCACATTTTTTAGATAGATGTTGTGGCTGCTTATATTTTTCTCTTTGCGTTCTGATGATGTATTGCATCATTACACCCACCTGATGGGAGTGCTGTCATTGCTGGAACAGTAGAGGCCCACTGAGTTTATACTTCAAGAGAAAAGAAATATTCTTTTGTTCTTCCATTCTTTTATCTGAAATGATTGTTGTTAATAAAGGTCACAAATAAAAAATACATGAGTTGGTTGATGTATGCAAATTGAATAATGATCAGACCTATCATTCTGGGTGGATTTTTTTTGGATCATGTTTTCTCTGATGATTTGTTTTGGGTGATTGATCTGGAGGTGCTGCTAAAAATAATTGTAATGGTCTTTTGCAGGAAAGGAAAGTGTTCTGTGTGAGCAGCAAAGGGGGTTATAAAATGCCTCAAAAAAAGTTTACAGCAAGCAGATGAAAACCTGTTCATGTGTCAGATGGTGTAGCTGATGGAGTGCTGCAGCATAGTCTGTTTGAGAACCAAGAGCAATCATTCTCTGGAACACAGCGCACTGACAGCCAGCCAGCACTGTCTAAGAGAAGACAACGGCCCTCTTCACAGGTGAGATACTTAAGCCTTAAGAAATGACACAGGTGAAATGCACATCAAATTGGTCACGAGAGCTTAGTTTTACTGTTACAATGCAGATTGTGGGAAGATGTAGCTCTTTAACTGTACATTCTGGAAAGTCACCAACACCAGTGAGTTTTTTTTATTTTATTGACAGTGCCATTTTATTGGCAGTGACAGCCCGAGAACTGACAGAAATGATGGAGAAGATATGTCTGCGTATGAGCACCATAAGGGTGACAGACAATATGTAAAGCTCAAAAAATGACGGATAAAATGATTAAATATACATATCACTAAAATATTCACAAAAAGCAAACCTTGCAACAACTAGATAATAAAAAAGAATGCAAAAAGTTCAAATAGGATAACTTAAAAAAAAAATAAAAAAAGAGCAGATGCTTTTAATAAAAACCATCTATTTTTATAGATATTGTAACCTAATTTTGCACACACTGAAAAGTCTTTAAAGCTCTGTCATTCTAGCGATGACCTGTGATAGACTTAAGTCATTCCAAAAATATATTTGATGGAATTCAGATGGGTGTCTTGAGTTGTTAAAATACATCTTTCTGCTGATGTCATGTGGTTATTTTTTCAGTGATGTAAATTTGAAAATTTCTGTCACTCTTTATGAGAAAAGAGCTGGATAACCTAATTTAGGAACAAAACAATGGAAAAAGCCACAGTTTCTGTACCATGCTGCAAAGTGCTCTTTCTCGTCCGATGCTAGTGTTGTGTAGACATTTAAATTGATGCTCAGAGTGACAGGTCTTGTACTTTGAGTACTACACAATGTCACTTAAGAGGAATATGTATAAAGAGAAGTGTGGTGGCAGATAGAGGCATGCTGACAGAAAGATGTATAAAATTACATCAATGTCATATACAATGCACCTGAACATGTCAGTTTAAACCAACTATATATTTCTTATTATTAACAATATCTTTATCATCCGTCAGAAATCAGAGGGAAAACTCTAACTACAGGAGCAGGCAAGGGGCCAGCTGTGTTAAACATGTAGGCACAGAAAATCACAACACAACACCTTTAAATATAAAGGATCTTTAATAATGATTCCAAGAAGAAGGTTTAACATCCATAGAACCTTTCAATTGCAAAAAAAGTTTTTTTTATAGTGGAAAAAGGTTCAAATTATTAGAATGTTCTTCACAAAATAGAACTCAACAGTTCTATTTTGAAACCTGTAAGACTGTAGACTATGGTGGGTGTTTGTTCATTTCTTCAGCATCTCCCGGCTGTGCGTGTGTGCATGTGTGTGAGTGTGTGTGTGTGTGTATATATAAACATAAGCAGTTTGAAATGCACAGAGGATCAGTTCTTCTCCCACTCAGTAAAGTACATCTGTCCTTATGTTGCTGCTTGCTGACCTCAAAAGCTAGTTTCCTTTAAGCTTCATCTTCAAACTGGAAATAATTTGACACTTCAACAAACAGAAGTCCTCCATGCCAGTATAGAGACTCTTCAGTGTGAAGGCAAAAGTTTTCAGACCAGAGAGATGCAATCTGTCCGATATGGTGTTTGGCAAATCATGCTCAGCAAGTGTAACAACAGTGACAGGTGATGTGGGTGTTAAATAAACTGAAAATAATTCAATGTGAGCAAAATCATACCGTTTGCGTTCTAGAATGTATTACATTTCCCACTCCAGCTACTTCTCGCATTTCAGGTAACCATAATGTGTTTGAAGGCAAATAAAATACAGACAGACTCAAATAATACATGCAAAGACAAGTAATCAGGTTTGCCATCGGTGCTTCGTATGATTTAGCTGAGGTTTATTATACAGGAAATCCTGTATGGGCCTGCAGTGAGCTCCTTCCCTGTTTCTCTCCATTTCGGCCTTGATAAAGCGCTGGTCATTAGCCAAAAGCTTTGTAAGTGAAGATAAAAACAGTTAGAGAAAGGCGGCTGCATTAAAAACTCTTTTGGCTGCCAAGTGAAAAGACACTTTGATCAGAAATGTAAAGGGTGCCCTCTTAGAGTAAAAAGCGGTATGAGCTAAAAACATGTCTTATTTCATTTGGCCCATTGTCTCCATTAAAAAACATAAAACCCTCCGATCTGATCTATTGCAGCTAGCTAATGAAATGACCTGAATGCAGTATGGCATTTTTAAATGAACCGCAGCAGACTTCACTTACCTTTATGTTTACTTCAGCATATGGAAAGTGACATATAGAGCTCCATTTGATATCCATCAAACTTGCTTCCCATATGGTTCCAGATGAAAAAATAGCATAAAACAAGGGAACAGTAATACAGGTGGCAAATATCCACAAGGTGTTATAGCTGTGATTATGAAGTAAGTGTAAAACACTCTTTATTTGTGTCAAGTTCAGATCTAAATGTGTAACCGCTGATCCATACAGCCATGTCTTCAATTTAGTAACCAAATTGGTTTTAGACACACATTTTGGAATGCAGCTGCTTAAGTGATTGTGGGAAATTAACTGTACTTCCATCATTATAAAACCATTGTATAGAATACTGCATATGATGTGTTGTTGCATGTTTTGGTTAATTCATGTAGAGAAATTAAATATAATATTTAAAACGTTTCATTTAATGGTATTTATTATATATATATATATATATATATATTTATATATATATATATATTACATTTTATTGTATAGTGAAAATACTACCACTGTGCATTACAAGTCAATTGAAGTAGAAATCAGGCATATTTATACGTTACCTGTTTATGCTGTCACCATTTTTGCACTAACTACATGTGGGGTTAGATTACAGTATAAAAATTTCAGTAATAATAGTTATAGTTTTAATAAAGTGCATTCTATTGTTTATTTACGTCATAATGCAAAATATAGACCAATTTGTATTTAAATATTCATAAACTGTTATAAATAAAATAATTGAAAATGGCAACAAATCTCATTCTGATTTTAACCCTGTCTAATATCACTTAAGCAAAATTAAATGAAACGTTTTTAATTTAATGTAGGCTAT
>SCHK01222829.1:0-10283 GCA_004124795.1 Poropuntius huangchuchieni
TCAGCATTTTTCAACACAATAGTAATATTAATAATAATAATAATCATAATAATAATAAATGTTTTTGAGTAGCAAATTAGAATATTAGAATGATTTCTGAAGGAACATGTGATGTGACTGGAGCAATGATGCTGAAAATTCAACAGTTATTATACTTTGGATCAAATAAATGCAGGCTTGAGCAGAAGAAACATTAAAAATCTTACTGTTCAAGAACTTTTGACTGGTAGTGTATACAGTATATATTATCTAATATCTGTTAAAATAATAATAATGATAATGGTTTAATAAACTGTGTTATTACTATTGCTCTGAGAGGTAATTTATTTCTCTATAATAAAATAGATGACAGACACAACGTTTATCTAGATGTAGGATAAATATCAGAGATTCTCAAAAAGTTTATTACCAATATTGTGGATCTATTTCATTTATAGCCCTATTTAATGCACAAAAAGTTTGATTAATAATTTATACTGTTTGTGCTACGTACATGAGTGATGGTTTTTTTTTTAGCAATCAATCTTTTGATTGAACCCAAGGATGAACCCAAGTCTACATAATTAAGACTTAAGGGTTGGCTCTTTAAACTTGCTAATCAACTGCTAGGTGGTTGCTAAGGTGTACTGGGCAGTTAGTAAACCCTAGCAAACACATAGTGGACAATAGCAACAACTCTCAAATCTCACCTGTGGTTGATCCAGTGAGGAAGGTTGTAGTCATCACCAATTCTAGAGTCTCCATGCACTGTGCGGTTATGTAACTAATAAAATGATTTAGAAGTAGTAAAACATTAATGTCTGATTTTACGCTCCAATGCCAAACCTAATACGGTCTTTACCAACCTTGAAGAGTGGAACAGCGTGGAGGGGCTGCTCTCCCATGCACACCAGATCCACACCGATGCCTGTTAAGAAGACACAATACCATTTGCATCCACTGCTTTGTGCTACAAGACAAACCGTGAATGCACCCACTGACCGTTGTCAATCATACGCTGTTTGGTGAGGATCATGAGCAAGCGGTCCACCTCGAACACACCCACTCCTGGAGTAATGACCACTGACATCTGACCCGTACGGTCAAAGTTACGGTTGATGTAGTGCTTATCAAAAACTGAAAGACACAAAACAGGACACTGATATCAGGACAAACAGCTCTATTAAAGTGCTGTGGGAGTGTAAACTAAATACACAATTACAAACCATTGAAAGACAAGTTGATAGCTTCCAGATAATTTCCCTGAGCAGCAGTAGCATTGTGCCCACACAGGAATCCATCTGCAATAACAAAAGGCATAAACAAAATGTCAATCTTAGACTCTTACACTTTCAATAATGCCATTTTCTATTCTACTGTATACGCACCTGCTCCTTTAAGACGCACCAGCACAGGATACTGTATGAAGAGTTTTTTAATGGTGATGAGCAGAGATGTCCACTCATCACGTCTTTCATTCTGGGCCACAACCCTGCAAGAGAATGAAAATAAGGACTGCTGCTTAAACCACTATAAAGCTGCCATTCTTAATGCTTCAAGAACTTCTGGACCTGTAGAAATCCTCATAATAACGTCCCTCATGATCTTGTCGGACTGATGCTCTTTGGAGCTCTGGGAACTCTTCTACATGTAGAAAGGTGCATAGTCAATTAATATTATTCAAATCATACAACCAAAGCGCTGTTTAAATATGAAACACTTACCAACTGATTTAGCAGAGTAGAAGGTACGAGAGAACAACACCACTGTAACCTCATGGCTGCAGTTCTTCTCCTAGAAAAATGGGTATATTTTAACAATCCCACAGTGTTATAATCAGCTATACTGTGCAGATAACATTACTACTGGTCAATGATAAAGCTGACACTCACTTTCCATTTAGCAAACAGATCCGAGAGGAAACCATTGACAGCTTTCTCAAAGTAAAGATCACCTGTGAATGAACACAGCAGCTTAAAAATCCTGAAATAACAGATTTACTCTTCAAATATACAAAATGGTTAATAAAAATGGTCTCTTTACCGTAGATATCAAAGTCCCACATCTCACAGCTCATCTGAATGAATATATAAACCATCGCAGAGGTGGACCGAAACACCACCTAGGTGGAGAAAACATGTGGAAAACACATGTTTAGTGATGGATAGTAATACAACTTTTATTATATCTTTTTTATTTAGAGACATTCTCACTCTTGTATCTTCACTAATGTAGCCACAAGTGACCTTCTCTCCTTTTACCCACAATTCACTGGCCTGGGCCCTGAAATCATGATAAAACGATTATTTAGTTAGACATACACTGTTGTTCAAAAGTCTGGGTTCAGTAAGATTTTTAAATGTTTTCTCTTATGCTCACCAAGACTACAGTAAAACAGTAATATTGTGAAATATTTAGTGCTCTCAAATGATTAATCGCTATTATTCGCATCCAAAATAAAAGTTTTTGTTAACATAATATATGTATGTGTACTGTGTATATTTATTATGAATATATACACACACATGCATATATATCAGAAAAAAAATGATATATATTAAATATATTTGTAATATAAATTATATGAATATAAATACAGACCTGTAAATACATGTAAATATTTTTTCAAAATATGTATGTGTATTTATATATACATACAGTATATTATGCAAAAAAAAAAAACTTTTATTTTGGATGCGATTAATTGCGATTAATCATTTGACAGCACTAGAAATATCAGTAAAATTTAAAATAACTGTTTTCTATTTGAATATTTTCTCAAATGTAATTTATTAACAGTCCTCAGTGTCACATGATCTTCAGAAGTCATTCTAATATGCTGATTTGCTGCTCAAGAAATATTTTTTTTATAATCATCAATGTTGAAAAAAGTTGTGCTGCTTCATCTTTTTGTGGAAACTGTGATAGAACATAACATTTCAAATGTCTTTACTGTCACTTTTGATCAATTTAAAGCATCCTTGCTAAATAAAAGTATTCACTTCTTTCAAAAACATAAAAACTGACCTAAAACTTTTGAACAGTAGTGTATATGTAATTATACATATACGTCTGACTGTAAAATACTCAGTTTGACCAATCAGAATCAATCCAGAAAGCCTGTAATAATTGATGTTGTTACCTGATTCCTGCAAACTCTACTTTCTGTGTCACATACGCACATGTGCTCACCTGAAAGAACATCATAGACACATAAAGATCATTACAAGGCATCAAAAATGAACATCCCATGCATATTGGAATCTAATCTACACACTAAGCTCTTCTTCAGTCTCCACATGTCTCCTCGTCCAATATACTGATCTTTGAAGGTGAGCTCCACCAGATCCAAAGTCACATCCTGTAAATTTCAATGGAGCATTTAGGTAATACGATATGAGTGGCTGTGCTATATTGTAAATATAGTATTTAAATAAAAGAGTAGGACTGTGAAATAAAGTGTATTTTTGTATAAAATACCTTTGGGTCCACAATATTGATGATGACGTCCTGGTAGGCGCGAAGTTTGAAGGCCTGAGCCACTGTCTGATCTACACTGATAGTTTCTGTTTGCACAAAAAGAGACAATTCACTTTGAAAATGAACATGATAAACATGATATATTCAATAAATGATAAAGCCAATTAATAGTTACTAGTACAGAAAATTCAGCACTAATTTATATCACCTTTCTGCAGGTCTTCTTTCAAACTCTTGACCTGCAGCAGCAGAGGACTAAGACAAAGACACAGAAATTATAAGCCAAAATATTATCAATGCATATATTAATATACCGATTACACTTTATTTTACAGCATGTGTACTTGCAGTGTAAATTTCCCAGAAACTATTGGGTAGGACAAGGTAACTAGAAAGGTTAAGTTAGGTTTAGAGGTAGGTTCAGGGTTAGTACCTAATTATTATGATTGTTATAAAAAGTACATAGTATGTACACATGGAACAGGACTGTAAAATAAAGTGCTACCAACGTACCATCTATGAACTATATAGTTTTTCCTGATGATTTTAGGATGAAATGTGACTTAACTTTCAGGCATATTTCTGACTGACATGGCCTGAAATCAGCAGAAAGCTCCTCTCACCTGTACTCATCATTTGGATGTGCAATCTCAACAATATCCCCCAGTTTAACCTGAGGAAAGACTTTAGGATTCATCATCAACTCATCATCTGTGGAGAAATAGTGAGTGTTAAGAGATTCGTGCACAAACTCGAGGATGTTAAATCAGCTACTGTCATAAACTAAAATCAAGTAAGTATTAAGAACATTCTCACCACTCCCTCCAAAGCCCTTCTTGTGCACCACAAGTTTGTAGGACTTGTTTGCCTTCATGGTAACAGTCATTGTAGTCTTGATGATGTACAGTCAGTCAAATACACATTTACAAACAAATAAATATCCAGTGCTGAGGCAGTCCGCAGAATATCAACATCTTCATTTCTGCATCCTTCAAATCGACATGATACGCAAGAACAAAAGTTTTAAATGACGCTCAAAGTGCTTAAAAATGGGGAAGCACAATCAAACTCATGACTGTCTGTCATCCTCCTGTTTGTTTACAAGTCGCGTGACGCATTGCTTCTGCTCCCAGAGAACGATCTGCAAAACTTCTTCTAACTGTAAGACACAGGTTTATTAGATAAAAGATCCATTTTTATTTATACACCGACAACGCATAGCTTAACTTATATCTACCAAAAATAATGCAACATTTGTACTGTTTTCTGAACTAAATAGTGGACAGTGTCTTCTTCGGGTTTGTGATGGTAGAGAGATGCATAGCGCCGCCTAGCGCATTGGAGGTTAGCGGTCAGGAATAATTCCGCCTCTTCTTCTTCTTAGACGTTAATGGCGGTTGGCAAACCAGCATAATTCCGCCTCATTTACAATATAATATAATATAACACTTCAAAAAGTAAACATCCAACAACCATTTCAGAAGGTATGATAATGTATTTTGCTTTCTTTGTAGAAAAAGCTCAAAACAATAGCCTACAAAGTCTAGCCATCTGGTTCACTTTATGATTATGTTTGTCAACTATCAAACTATGCATCTTTCCTGATAAACAGTATGTTTCCTTCTATCACTGCTGTACATTTCTCAAGCTTAGGTAATGTAAAGACAAACACTAATAACAATTTAATAAGCTGTGCACAGTTATATGTTTATTTTGTCTGCCAAAGGAAGATTTAAAAAAATACAAAAGGAAAAATACCATGCAATTATTAAATGGCAGTTTATGCAGCAGTACAAAATACTGACGTTAATACTACAGTATAAATCAAATGTTTAAAATCATCGCAGATGTCAGTCCCTTATTTTTATGTGTGTTCTGATAAGGTGGTCCCTCTCAGAGAGTACATTAGTGATGCCCCAACTCAGAGGTTGGTTATGTCGACCAAAAACACTTTGTTTTCTACTAGGTTAAATATTTATTCCGTCCTGTAATATAATTTGGTGAGTTCTTCTTCTTAAACCACTGAGGGTCAACAACAGGACTTCTTCTTTGGTTTTTCTTGTGCATCTTCCAGTGCTTTATCATCTGAAATAACAAACCCACATTAATTTACTCAATACTATACAACATTTACTGTACATAAGTGAACACTGTTGTTTTATGATTTCAGAGTATTATCTTTACCGAGAATACTTCCATCTCCAATTTGAGTGGTGCTGATTTCTGTCTCCAGATCCTTCAGAATGGCATCTTCGAAGGCCAGAGCTGCCACGCGAAAGAAAAACTCCTGGACGTTTTCCCCTTCAAACCCATAGTAGTAACAGTTACATGTAGTATCCAACTTGTAGTTTTTGTAATGGACATAGCAACAACTATGAAGTACGTTTATTTGTATGTACATAAATAGAATGTACCTGTTTTTGAGGACAACGACCAGAACTCAGCGTTCATTTCTGCTGCAATCTTTATAGCATCGCTCTCTGTTCTCTGGCACTCTTCTGCAGACTTCACATAAGAACAGCAGGAGTTTTTAATAGCTTTTACACGTTGTATGTTTACATACTGTATGCATGCTTGTCTGTGGGGACTATTCTCACCAGGAGGTCTTTTTTTGTGCCAACCATGAAAACAAAACAGGAGTCTGGTTCATTTTCCTGCAGTGCCTCTTTTAACCACTGTCTGAGAAACAAACAAAAAATCATTAAAATTACAATTCCTTTACACCTTTTCAATCTTCAAAACACTACTACAGGTTTTACTTACTGTGTGTGTTCCAAGCTCTTTATATCCGCCATGTCGAAGACAGTAATAATAACTTTTAGAGTAGAAACAGAAAGGATTATATTGGGGGGTTAAACAGACTCTGATCTGGAGTATTAAAGGAATAGTTCACCCAAAAATGAAAAAATGTACTCACCCTCAGGTCACTCAAGATGTAGATGAGTTTGTATGTTTGTTTATCGCAACAGATTTGGAGAAATGCACTGGAGAAGCATTACATCACATGCTCACTAATGGATGTTCTGCAGTGAATGGGTGCCGTCAGAATGAGAGTCCAAACAGCTGATAAAAATAATGACCCACAAGTAATCCACACGACTCTAGTCCATTAATTAATGTCTTGTAAAAGATGCATGTTTGTCAGAAAACTAATCCATCCTTAAAGTGTTTTAACTTTAAACTGTAGCCAAAATATGATCCATAATACTCCAGTGAAAAAGTTCATCCCCTGTTATCCTCTCACATCAGAATCTACTGACATATTTGTTTAGAAATGTTTTGGACTGATTTTGCTTGTAAACGGTGCTTGATCTGTGCATATTTCTCTCCCGATTTACAGAGAGAAATTCATATATTATATCTTGATTTAAAGTTAAAAACATCTTCATGATGGATTCGTTTCTTGCAAATATGTAGCTTTATACTTTAAAATACACTAATTGATGGACTGGTGTTGTGTGGATTACTGTGATGTTTTTATCAGCCGTTTGGACACTAATTCTGACGGCACCCATTCACTGCAGAGGATCCTTTGGTGAGCAAGTGATGTAATGCTAAATCTCTCCAAATCTGTTCCCATGAAGAAACAAACTCGTCATCTACATCTTAAATGGCTTGAGGGTGATTACATTTTTAGCAAATGTTAATTTTTGTGTGTACTGTCCCTTTAAATGAGAACCTGCATTTTACCTTGAGCTCCTCTGTAATATGCTGATGCGATGCATTTGAACTTTTCCTGACCAGCAGTGTCCCATCTGCAAATATTGTAATGTGCAAAAACAAATATAAATGACATTTCAAATAAACAAACATGTTATTTAAATCATTCAGAATAAAAACTACTCACATTTGAAGAGAAAAGGGCAGCCCAGACATCTCAAATCTCTCAATCTCAAAGTCAACACCTATAGTAGCCTTGTAGTCTCTCTCAAACACATCTTTACAGAACCTATTATATACAAACACATAATGGAACTTAATGTCCATTAAAAAATACAGTTTTTTTCATGTATCATTTAAAGTGTTAGTTCACCCAAAAATGAAAATTCTGTCATTAATTACTCACCCTCATGTTGTTCCAAACCTGTAAGACCATCATTCATCTTCAGAACACAAATTAAGATATTTTTGATGAAATCCGAGAGATTTCTGACCCTGCATAGAAAGCAATGCAACTACCACATTCAAGGCCCAGAAAGGTAGTTATATTATATTGATAAAACAGTCAGTGGTTCAACTGTAATTTTAAGAAGCTACGAGAATACTTTCTGTGCCCAAAGAAAAAAAAGGCTATTCAACAATTCTTCTCTTCACATACCTTGTAATAAAATGACTCATACGTCGTGGTACTGTCGTGAACACACATTGAGGACTGACACGGAAGAGAAGAAATTGTTGAATAAAGCGCACAAAAAGTAAAGTCGTGATGTCACATGGACTATTTTAAAGAAGTCCTTACTACTTTTCTGGGCCTTGAATGTAGTACTTCCGTTGGAGGGTCAGATGTCTATGGAGAGTCAGAAAGCTCTCAGATTTCATCAAAAATATCTTAATTTTTCTTCCGAAGATGAGCGAAGGTCTTACGGGTTTGGAAGGACATGAAGGTGAGTAATTAATGACAGAATTTTCATTGTTGGGTTAACTATCCGTTTAAATAAACCTACTGTACACAGCACACTTTACCTGTTTATTAAACATGTCTTTCCCACATTGAGATCTCCAACCACTACTGCTTTTGACATCTTAAGCCTGTCAAACCTAGAAGATAATATGAATATAATTATATAATAAATGGACTAGTAATCTCTCTCTTTCTTTATATACAGTATAAATGGAATAATCATAATTATTAACTTTTGACGGTAATGTATCAGTGTCTATAACAATTTATCTATAACAGTATCAATTAAGTTTATATCATAACTTTCATTTCACTCTTCAGAAACATTTTTAAAAATTAGAAGAATTTTTTTTTTTAAATATATATGTTAATTTGTATACCAACCCTTGCTGACGTGCTGCCCGGTCTTGGCAAGCCAGCTTGGCTTTTGTATTCCAATCCTCCTTCATCTGTAGGCAAGCTTGTGGATTATAACACTACAGAATAATAGAAAAGAACTAATAAATGCTGATGAACTCATCATAAACAAAGTTACGTTTTAGCAATAAAGTGAGTAAGAACAGTAGTTTTGTCTAGTCTACTCCAAAGCTGTATGTTCCTATACCATTTTTAAATTATTCACAATAAAGGCCTGAAAGTAAATATGATATATTTGCCCTTAATATGACCCAAATACTGAGAAAACTAATACAGGAAACAGCTGTGGGAAGCCTTTTTATTTGAGCAGAATTAGCTGCATTCCTGTGATCCTGACGGATCCATCTACACTGAGGCTCTTCTATGGATGTCACACATTCTCAATATACTAATCTGATGAACTGGCTACAGTTTACAGAGCGCTTGCTGAATTTCCTGTACAGTACGACTTGCAACATACTGGATGATTTCACCTTTTCAAACACAGAATGATCTGTTCCATCAAAGTACCTGTAAATAACTGACATAATGTGAGTTTAGACAGAGTTTTTTACCTTTGGAAATGTGGATATGATCCTGTCTCTGCTGACAGGAGGACTGAAATGCATTGTCTTCTCAGCAGGTTGTCCAGGGAAACTCGCCTGTGAAGACACACATTGTCAGCACAAGCAGATAACCTGCTGTAAGTGTTTACTCTGCACATTTACATCAACCTGAACTACTTTGTATAGCATACTTAATAAGTGTATATTAGACATAGCAATATATCCAGCAAAGCCATAATAACTTCATTTTTTGTTATTTTTATCCTGTAGATATCTTTTGGCAGAGTTCTTTAATACAAACAGAAGACTGTAGAAAATGTTTATGGTTAAAAAGGTCAATTCCTCTGATAAACACTGACGTTAAATAAACAGAGCTGCATTTTTTGTAACGTTACCTGACTGGCAACACAACACAGCGCTGTAACGGCGCAGTTAGTATTTTATCAATTTAAAAATCCTTCAGAAACACTGCTAATCATCGTTGTAGCCCATTAACACCTGCTGAGACTGTATAAAATGAATAGGTTGTGGTGTACTCACGGATATTCCTGCAGCGCAGTCTGAATGCGTATTGACTCTCCGCATCAAATCCTACCGTCATCGCCATAGCAACCACGAGCCGGAACCCGCAGTCACGTGGTGCAGGAGCGGTCTTTCCTGGCTGATGTTAATGCAACCTGCGTACATTTTTCACGGTAAATGCTGAAACTTGTAATTGACGCACTGAAGTTATGTCAAACTTATTTTGACATTAACGTTTTTGGTAACACTTTACAATAATGTTCCATTAGTTAATGTATTAACTAACATGAACAAATGAACAATACATTTATTACAATGTTTAGCCTAATAATCTTTGTTAATTTTCGCTAATGCAAATACAGTCGTTCATTGTTAGTTCATTAATGTTAAATCACAGTGCATTAACTAATGTTAAGCATGTTAATAATGCATTAGTAAATGTTGAAATTAACATTAACTAAGATTAGTAAATGCTGTAGAAGTATTGTTCATTACATGAAAAAATACTATAATAATTTATAGTAAATACTACAGTGTTTTTGAACCATACTATAGTAAAGGACTTGAATTAATTTGTTGTGGTAATTCTATAGTTTAGCAGTGGTAAAATAACAACTATAGTAATATAAAAAATTACTTAACCCAATACTGTACTAAATTTTCTACAACTATAGAGTATATTATACAA
Organism: Poropuntius huangchuchieni; assembly: GCA_004124795.1. Classification (NCBI taxonomy): domain Eukaryota; kingdom Metazoa; phylum Chordata; class Actinopteri; order Cypriniformes; family Cyprinidae; genus Poropuntius; species Poropuntius huangchuchieni. Next base: position 10,253 of record SCHK01222829.1, read on the forward strand.
TACACTACAGTTTACTCTAGTAAAAACTAAA
>SCHK01222906.1:0-16772 GCA_004124795.1 Poropuntius huangchuchieni
CCATGGGTACCAACAATTCTGACCACGTGTGTATATACATACACACACACAGTACACATATTACATAAACAAAACTTATTTTGGATGTGATTAATCATGATTAATCATTTGACAGCACTATATATGTGTGCTGTATTTATATATATATATATATATATATATATATATATATATATATATATAAACACCACATAGGCTATATGTATTTCATTTTATTCTTTTTGATTAAAAAGATTAAGAGAAGCACTCAAAACTTGAAAAACCTGAAAACAAAATAAAGCTTGAAACAGACAACTTTCTTGCTTCATTTATTTGACTTGTAAAGCATTTTAGCTGATGATGTTAGAACTCATTCCATTTTTACAACACTCCCTGTTCCCCATTACAGTAGGCTAATTAGCTATATAATAGCCTAATGAAGAGAAAATTGTTTCGAATAGTTTTATTCAGCTGGCACAGAAAAAAAACACTTTCAATTATGACGTTATTTCCATGGCAACGCATGATTAAGCGTCATTTAAAAGAATTCATAGAGAGATCAGATAACTAACAGAAGAGGTATGATGCCTCAGCCCTTTATTAAGTTGCTGTTTGACAGCTGGTACGCATCGCGCATGCGCAGAGGAAACCGAAGTGAGCGACCTCGAAGACGCCGCACATCTTCCTATGTGCGACGGCACCAAATGATGTGAGTTTGGCTGCTACCTTCTCTTACATCTTGTGTTCCTGGACCTTGAATGGCGCTGGTCACCGTACAGCGGTCGCCAACCCCTAGTACAACCTCTAGTCCATGCGTGTCGGTGAGTTTCTTATCCGTTTCACCAGTTTGGTTCTACTTATTAAATGATTTTATTCATGTCCGAGCTATAGCAGCAGCCAGGGTGTTCACTCGGTCTGCGCATGTGCAAAAACGGCACTGAGCTTATCTGTGGTTAACATGCAACTAGCTGCTTTGTTCTGTTTAAGCGTTCGTAGTTTAATGCTTGATGTTTTGAATGTTATTTTAAAATCACTAAAACTTTGCTCCTTTAAAGTTGGCGAGTTATTAGGTGGGAAAAGCGGTCGTTTTTTGTAGTTTGGTGAGATAGTTTTGATAGCTAGTTGCTAGCTGCTGCTCTGCAGTAACAAGTTATATATTCAGTGACATCTGGACTTCAGAAACTATTGTACTGCACTGCCATTGTGTTGCATTAGATTAATATAGTTAGATCGATTATTAAATAATGGGGGCGTTTCTTAGTTAAACCTGAAATATGTTGAAAGCACACAAAATGCATATATTTTATGTTTTATTCTTAAAGCTTCACAAATATATCTGGGATATGTGTCACTTCACTGGGTGCCTCAGTTGAGGTTAAAGTTTGCACTTTTTGTACACGTTTGGATGCTTTGGCCTGATCCAGTAGCGCAGACTCTATATTTTTCTCATAAACTGTTGCAATCTGATAAAGTAGCCCAGCCCTATGGTTTCATACCACTTCCTAATTTCTCTGAAATGCCTCAAGGTTTTCTCACAAACTCACTATTACTATGTTCACAAGATTTGTGGTTCAACAAGTATGTGTCATACACATGTAATGTTTGTCTGTGTTGACCATCTTTTACTTGTGCCTGTTGGCAACTCAGAGATGCACTGTAATGAGCTTTTATGCAAAATTGACTTATGCTTTGAGAGTTATTCAATAAAGTGTTGAAAAAGTGATTGTAAAAATTGTGACTGTAAGTCTATTTGTCTTACAGCCACTATTTTGAGATCTGGACAGCACTGTTCAGTTGAATACGTTTGCTGATGTAAAGGGGGAGATGGTGCATGAAAAGTGGGTTAGTTCTGTAAAGCCCACGTCACGTTTTGTCACATCTTATGGTGCACAATGAGGAATTTTAAGTGACAGATTCTCCCCATGGCTTGAGATTCTGATATTTAAGCCCTGCAGTCCAGTTCTCTACCACAAATTGTCTTTTCAGTTTAAATATGGGACCTTGTTCTTTAGTTAGTTACTGTGCAGATATACTGTACACTACGTATACTTCTTTTTCATATAGTGGCTAAATGAAGCAGTATAAAATGAAGCAATAAACCCTTAAAATATATGTTTGCTACACTGTTGCCAACTGACAATTTTAAACCACATAATTTGCTAGGTGCTGTCCAGTTATCATCGTAGAAATAAAAGCTTTTCTTTTTTTTTATTAACTCTTGTAACTCTATGTCTTTAAGTCTGACACACCTCAGTTTTATTCAGAGGGCCAAACTGCACAAAAATATTAAATTTGGTTCAGTTGCTGATATTTATATGGCCAAAAAGTACAATGAAATACTGATGCAGTTACAAATAATATGGTAGTATGCTGTTCTGAACATAGTGTAAGTATATTCAAGCTGTCAACTGAATGCTGTGATAAATTCAATCAAGTGTTTTATTGCTTTGAGTCCTAAAATGGAGGCAACCTGCCTCAACAAATTTACCTTAAGATAGGCTGACCTAAAAGTGTTTATCTGGGTTAGCGCCAGGCCATGTAAAGGCCGCAACCAAATAGAAAAATTAGGTTATGTGAGTGAAATGAGCTACTTTCCCCCCATTACCAGCTGCCCGTCATGTGACCCCATTGAGGCATCCATGTGAGTCATCTTGTGAGATGCCTCAAGGTTTTCCAGACAAAGTCCTCAGTGAACCTATCCCAGCGGGCCTTATTAGTATGCCAAGCTTGACATCGGTTGTGATGCGTGTCCGCATGCAAACTTTACATGGTGTGAGCTGGTATTTGGTTATCAAATTAGCCAGTTTCTCAAATAAATGGAAAGAGTTACATTGTTGTACATTTTCCTATTACTAAAGCAGTATACTTTGTCACAGACACCTTGAGTTCATGCCACTGCAGTGCAGCTTATCTCACACTGTTGTTTGCTGTCTCAGCATATTTTTGTCAATAGCATATTTTGATTATAGTCTGACTTGTGCCTGCTACATCTTATTTACCATAAGCAGAGTTGTTGAAGCGCTGGGTTGGCTGCCTGATCCCTGAGAAAAAAGTACACTGGGATTGGTATTACTGAGCCAGGCAGCATGGATTAAACCTAGGGCCTTTGTGAGCAGAGGAAGCCTGAAGCTTTGCAGTAATCACACATCTACTTCTGAATTTTGTGTGTGTGTGTGTGTGTCTGTTTGGCTTAGCTAGGAAATATGAGTGAGAAGGTTTAGTTTAGCAACATAACAATCACTGGAAGATGGGGATGTGCAAGCTGCTTGCACGATAAGCAGGCTTGACTCGTCATTAGTAAGTAGACAAAAGATTCTCTTCCATAATGAGACTGCAGATGGAGAAGCGTTTGAATGAACATCCCCCTCCTATTTTGTTGGGTAATGAGGTGTTTGTGGAGTGCCTGTCCTCATCTTTATGATGGCCCTCACCTATGCTGATTTTATTCACAATTAAGTATACTACCATTCAAAAGTTTGGAGTCACTACATTGTTTTTTTTTATTCTTCTTGTTGTTGTTAGTGCTGTCAAACGATTAATCACATCCAAAATAAAAGTTTTTGTTTACATAAAATATGTGTACTGTGTATATTTAATATGCATATGTAAATACTCACACATATATTTTGAAAATATTTACATGTGTATGTACATTTATATTCTTATATTTAATATTAAATATTTATATATGTATAATAAACATAACATATTTTTCTTAAATATATACATGCATGTATTTGTATTTCTATGTACGTAATAAATATACACAGTATAGACATATATTGTGTAAACAAAAACTTTTATTTTGGATTGACAGCACTAATAATTATGCAAGAAATTAATACTTCTATTCAACAAAAATGCATTAAATTGATCAAAAGTGACAGTAAAGACATATTACAAATGCTACAAAAGGTTTATAATTCAAAAAATGCTGTTCTTTTGAACTTTCCTGAAAAATCCTGGGGGGAAAAAAATCATGATTTCTACCAAAATATTAAGCAGCACTACTGTTTTTAACATTTATAATATTGAAAAATGTTTCTTGAGAACCAAATTAGCATATTGGAATAATTTATGTATGATCATGTGACATTTCAAATGAATGACTACTGAAAATTCAAGTCTGCCATCACAGGAATAAAATTATATTTTGAAATTATATATTATGTATATAATATATAGAAATACAAATATTTAAAATTGTATTAATATTTCACAATATTGCTGTATTTTTGATCAAACATTGAAGCCTTGGTGAACAGTATAGTGTATATGATTTGTTTTTTTATTTGTTGATAAACAAGTTATACAATGATATGAAAAAGGTGATTAAATATTAAAGAATTTTCTAGCCATAATGGGAAGGTGTGTTTAAAAACATAAAATATTATAATTATTATTAGAATAATCATTCGTAATCTGTCCAAAAGTGGAGAGGCGTGTTTTAAATGGAGGATACATTTTTGTGTAATTTCTGTTGTTTGCTGACACTTGCTAAATTGCTGCTAAAGTTTAATGGGAAGAAATATTGGTTTATCAGGCTGATGATGCAGAAAACGGTACAGGCAGGAGTACGGTTACAGTAAGTTGAGTGGGTTGAATTTCATGCCGGACCATCATAATGTAAGTGAAAGTACTCTAGGTCTGACCTCTGCATCTCTCTCTCTTTCTGCAGGAGGCAGGCAGTGCTGAAGATGACCGACGCTCTCAGCCCAGGAGGTACCTGCATCTTACCTCATCTCATGCATCAGCATGCTAAAAGCCACGTTTATGTCTCTCATATTCATGAACCATTGCCTTTGTTTTTAAGGAAAGCATTCATATTATTTTTTTTAATACAGTGTATGATATGCAGTATCTCCACCAGGGGGAGTATTCTGAACAGTACATGACTAATTAGCAGAACATGACTTTAATATTCAAACCCTGCCACCTTTTGATCATTGATTTCAGGTTCAGAATGGGGAACCGCATTGTTTGATCTGCCTGTTTTGGCCAGATATAGGCTTAGTGAGGAAATCAAACTAAAATAAGAGTGGAAATCGATCTATGATTTCATATCATGTCACAATCAATATCTTTTACTAAGAATGAAACCAAAAATTTGAAATTAGTTAGGTAATATGTAAGTGAAACAAGGAAGATGGTGACCTGTGACTACCGTGTGTACGTGACTGTGCAATCCAGTACACCAAATATTTGCATGAATATCAGTTTTCTGTATCTGAGGTCAGCAATATTTGTGTATTTTAGAGTACACACGTATATAAGTGACATCAGACCTGTTTGTTTTGCATCTGTGTGTTGTTTTGGATTAGCCAATTCTTTCACGCTGTCGCCATTGGTAAATTGGACGTCAAATGCAAATCTATACATAGATTCCCAGACAGTGTTGTTCAAAAATCTATGCATTTTCTACACTGTGCGTGTTTATTTATTTAAATATTTTGGCTAATTTAATGATGCTAATAAAAGCTAATAAAATATATACACATATATGCAATTGCAAAAGTACAAAATTGTGAAGGTCTGCAGCACATGGTTGACAGTGTAGGGCTTTCATTAGAGGGTCTGGACAGGGTTCAGACTCCGATCTAATTTGAATCATAAGAATCCTGGTGGACTGATAACTATTCAAGCTTAGTTATGCAACACTGTTTGGCTTGTTGGAATCGTCTGGGAGGGTCTTACATTACATCAGCCTTTTGTTTGTGTTGTATCCAAGACAAAAACTAGAACCCTTAGGTCAAGCTTACAAGACACCCCAAAACTTGGCACTCTTAATGCTGTGCCACACATGTCCTCAATTACACGGCATGTTAGGTAATCCTATGATGACTATGATGTCATTTCTTCGCAATATTCTCATATCTCTGAGTGTGTTTTCATTTGCTTTTTCCCACTGGCACCCCCATGCAACAACCTGACCCTGGATTACGTAACATTTGGCCTGTATTAAAAGTATATTTTGCAGTGCACAATCACTTAAGATTTCAAGGGGTGCAGAGGGGATCTGCAGCACTCTCAGGAACACTATATAAACTAAATGCTTTTTAATGCTGCCATGTATTAAAAAGCTGTAAGATTTTTGGGTCTGCAGGATTTTTGATCTTTGATTAGAAATACAGTAATATTGTGAGATGTCATGTGAGGTGTCACATGGTCCTTAAGAGATCATTCTAATATGCTGATTAGGTGCTCAAGAAACATTTTTACTTATTATTAATGTTAAATAATGTTAAGTTTTTTACTGTAGCTTACTGTCGAAAAAAAACAACTTTAGAACAATAGTGTACCTTAACATGACATTTTGTCTACCACTTGTCATAAATTTACATCTCAAAAATGTGTTTTGAGATTAGTCATAAAATGACTCACAATCACTTGTAAACTACAAAATGTGGTTTGTATCTTGGCTGCATTTTAAACTGGACTTGGTGCTTGTAAAACCCAATGTGGTCTGAGAAGGATGCGTTTAATGAATAAAAACATGGTTAAAACAAATCAAATGTATTAAAATATATAGCAAAATTTGTAGCTGCTAAAGAGATTTTTGAATCTGTGTGTCTGGATTGTGGTATATTAGCTGGAGCGTCATCATCAACGTTTGCATTTATTGTTTTTTTTTTATGGGGCTATTAAGTCATAGCAGGCCTGCAGTGCATTTATTGTGTTTTTTAATGGGACTATTCGGTCTTAGCTGGCCTGCATTGCATTTGCTTTGTGCACTGGCCTCATTCCAGCAGCTCAAATTAGTCTTGGGGCTGGAGAAGGGGGTGGTTAAGAGAGCAAGCAGGAAATACAGGCACCAGGAAAAAGAATAGAAAAATAGATCCAGCATATAGAGAAAATTTCAGAGAAATTAAGGCCCTGCAGTGTCAAAGCAGTGTGGCCCAACAGGTTCTTCTGGACCACGTACAAATATATATTTATGTGTGCGTGTGTAAATGAATTCGGTTTGATGACCGTTTCTCACAGGGCTGGTCAAAGCAAGTTTATTCATGCCTGAGTTTCTCTCATTTCACCTAGATTTCTTACCAGGTCAGGTGTAAATATGTCAACCGGTAGAGCTATACTGCCATATCGTTTATAATGTTGTATTTCTGCTGCATAATTTAATGCAGACGGCTGCCTTCAGTGTAGATGGAGTTGTTAAAAATGTAGTTTAAAATTTGGTTTTGATGCATTGAGATGCATCACATGTCCAATGTGAATTCTAGGTCATTTTTGCTTGCTAAGGAACATTCAAACTTTGTGCATTTAGAATTCATCTGATGTTTAGTCACAGGTTGACATATATTTTAAAGCTCCTTTGAACTGTTTTTGCAGTGATACCAGACTTGTCATTCATTTAAAATCATATCTTTTGGTTTGTGTCCATCAGGTTGTGTCCACCAAATAGAAAAAAACAAAAAATATATAGAGTAATAAATTTTAACATGTAATATATCAGTATATAAATATGTATTAGTAAGTATATAATATCATTTAGCAGATGCTTTTACCCAAAGAAACTTACAAATGAGGACAATGGAAGCAATCAAAAAGAATAAAGCAAGCTGGTGTTAGAGGCCTTTTTCACTTTTGTTAATTGTATAATGAGTAAAAGGAAAACGGATAGAATACAAAATAAATGTAAAAAACAAGCAGTAAATTAATAGTCTAAAAGGGACAAGTTTTTTTGTTGTTTTTTTTTTTTTTTAAGAATAGAATTAGAATTCTATATATAGCCGATTCTTGAAGATGGCTAAGGACTCGGCTGCTCAGATTGAGTTGGGAAGTTGTAATATATATCTCACATGAATGCTTTTTAATATGATTTTTATATTTTGTTTTGTATAAAATATATGTGGTTATTTGATTTTTGTTTTTTATTTTATTAAATGTAAGAAAATATTAAAAAAAAATAATAAAAATAGTTTTTTTTCTGTAAAGTATTTAATTCTTTGGCTTAAAATTCCAGCAACAACTACTGTGTTGTGAAAAAGACTTACTGTTACCATAATAAAATTACTCCTACCACAATATATGATTTTGGTCATACCGCCCACAGGATTTCCCATGTGGCTGAACATTTTTTTAATGGAGTAGGAATTGGTATCAGACACATTCCCAGCTACAAGTATAGGAAACAGCTGGCTCTTAAGAACACTGCGGTCATGAAATGGGGGTAATCAAGGGAGCATCCATAATCTTGGAAGCATTAGTGACCTTTTCCAGGACATTGCATGCAAGACGCAGCCGTTGCACAACAGGGACTTATAATTTTGTAAACATGACATGACAACAGCAACATCTCAAATTACCAGCCAAGAAAGTCAAATGGGAAAACTCTGATATAAACACAAAGTAGCTTACACAACCCCGAGTGTGCTAACAGGCCAGAGGTGTTTTTTTGATATGGCTTCAGATGTTATGTGCTGTCAGGAGAGCAAATGCGGTGGAACGCGGAATGTGATGTATTGTAACGTAAGGAGATGGGTGTGATGCCATCAGCTTTAAACACAGAGAACCTACGTCATGCATTCACATGTGTGGCAGATCTGTCTTTGATTTAGATTTAAGTGTGTTTACATAAAATACACTTAGACATGTAGAATACAGAGCTCTAAACAAGCAGTCTTAATGACTTTGAGGGAACAATTGACTAGTATCTCAATATTGATTCCCAGCTGTCTGACTTTGTTAATTTGCAGTTGGTCTCTGTATGACTGATGTTTATCTACCAAACCCAGACATCTTGTCTGTACTGCACTGAGGAAAACTAGCTCGGTTCCTCTTTCAAGCCATCATGCAAATGTCTTGATGAAGTTTAGTCATTTACTTAAGTATTTTGTGGAGACATCTACATCGGAATTGCAGCGGTGTGTGTTTAGTGTACAGTGTACATTTGCTTTAACTCTCAAAAGATGATGAAAAATATATTTGAATCAAACAGTATGACTAACTTGTTGTGCGTAAGACCTCACCCGGATATTTAGATGAGAGATTTACTGTGTTTGTCATGTTGGGCCTTTTTAAACAAGATGGATTTTCCCATAGGTCTGGGTCAGGTCATTGCCTTTGACAAGGACACACAGAAAAAAAATAGACCAAATCTTGTGACGGGCCAAATATGTGGTTTGCGAAGAATGATCTTTTCCTTCTAATGAATCAGGAAGTAAATGTGATTAATGATATGTTTGAAGAATTTAGTTCCTTACTGCCAGAACTAGTGCCAGTCCAAGTCACTCACTTTGATTTATTTTTATTTATTTATTTATTTTTTGTTAATGAATGTCTGCGGTCCTTCAATCAAAAATTAGAATCAAACCTAAAGTATTTGCTGACGTTTGAGTCCTTATGATATGATTTTTTCTTCAAAGCCTGCTATTCATGTGTCCTTCCCACTTCGTATGACAACAAAGGCATTGTTTGGTTTGTGCGTTCACATAGCCTAAATAAACTAGAGACTGAATACTTTCACCTGTGTGAAGCTATATTGTCTCTCTCCTATCTGAGAAGTCTATCACTCAGACCTCAATTGACCAAAGCCTTTGATTACAACATTTCTCAAGAGGGTCTAAAAAAAAAAAGGGCATAAAGGTGAATCTCACAAACCTGTAAGAAACATTCCTGAGTTGTTTCTTTTAACCTCAAAATCAAATAAAAGGCAAAGTTTTTATGTAAATGATATGTATCCATCTTGGTATTTATGGTTTAAATTTATATAAATTGCCCAGAGACACCAAAGTATTCATTAGAAATGCACTTTTTTAAAGCAAGCTATTAAAGCAAATAAATAAACAAATTTGATTTTGGTGTTAAATTTGACCTAGATATGTTTTGTAAGATTTACCCATAAACTTAAGCTCCATGCCTGTTTAAACCTGGCGTGCTAAATTTATTTATTTTCCCCTGTTCCGACGTTCTTTTTAAACCTCAGCTATTCATAGAGCCACTTGACTGCCCGTGGAAAACAACTGTCTGATCTGAAGGATGCACTGAAGTGCACTCCAGGCTCGTGATTTCGCAGCTGAGGTCGTATTCCCGCTCTGCGCTGTGTCGTTGCGCTGGTGTCTAAAGTGTCGGCCTTCTGTGGAGTCCTGCAGTGGACCCTTCCTGAAGCACATGTCAGCAGCTCCTCCTTCCCTGTGTTCAAGCACTAGTGCGCTGCACCGCAGTTCTTACATAGAGTGTGTGTGATTGAAGCGGTTCGCCGGCTCACGCCAAAAGCAAATACACATGTAGATTTTGTTTTGTAGTTTTATACGTTCTCATTTGTTGTTTTAATGCCTGTTTAGTGGCTCTGTTTACCGGCTTTAAAAGAAACGGCGAACTTTCTGAGACTTTGTTTGTTTTTATTAACCGTTACGCTATTTTCAGGCCACGTTGGTGTCCTTTTAAGGCCTTATGGACAGGTCATTTTAATACTATTTTAGCAGACTGGACAAAGCATTTATCACCCGTTTTATTTATTTTGGGTAGCTTTTTATTACTCGGGGGAGAATAATGGCTGTAGTGGGATCTGTCTGAGGATATTTGGCTCTCTGGTCCTCCGTCATGACTCTGGAGAGTGTGGCGATCACGGAGAGCTCCTCTGCCCGGGCATTCTGCTCCTGCTGCGGGGCAAAAATCATGCCGTACTTCTCCGACAACGCGGTCGCTTCTCAAAACCAGATCAGCCAGCTGTAAGTAAAGTTGAACTTATTCACCGCATTTACGAGCCTAGTCGTCAAGCATAACGCACTTAAGTCTTTATTAGTGTTGTTTGTTTTTACCACTGCACTGACGCTGATAATAAAATCTAAAACTTTTCTCACGAATGCAATTGGTTACGGTAAACGGTACACTGTGAAATGCTTCTCGTCACATCTGAAAGCAGAAGTGGATGTTTCTCAAGCCATTGTGACGTAACTGTGTGTTGTGAAAGATGACAGTAGAGAGATGTGATTCACAAACCTGTAGACGAGGTTAAATGATGAGTCGTACTATTAAGCGTGCCACAGCGTTTTACCATAACCATATAAAGTCATGAATATGTTGTAATGGTGTGTCTCTGGTACTTTTTTCAGGAAACCAACATAAGTAGAGGCAATCTGTAATGGCTTGTTTTAGTTGTAGTAGGTGATACAGGGTCTTTTATGTTTGTATAATTAAAATATAAACACTACTGTTTAAAAAGTTTGTGGCTCAGTAAGAAAAAAAATCTTTGCTGAAAAAGTATTAAATAAAAAAAAAAGTGTATAATTTTAATTGCAGTTAAATATTTAATGAAAGATTTAAATGTCCGTGTTATTTGGTAGCTTCTCATATTGAAAAATATATTTGAACATAAGGCAGTTTGATTTGTCCTCAAAGTTGTTTCATATAATTTTTGATCTTTAATGTATTAAGATAGAGATCAGATCACGTGGTCTTTGATGCAAAGACCAAGTGTAGATGTTCTCCAAGCTGCATTCAAGTTTTGGTGGATAGCAATGCAGTTCAGGAAGTGGTTTGAGACACATGCAAAAGATGTGACTTGACAAAGTGTAAATGCATGAAATTGTTGCGGCTATACAGAAGTTCAGGAATTCCAAAGAAAATGAGGTACAGAACAACTGTTGCCTTTAGTATCGATAAAGGTAATTTTGCAGAACTTCATGAGCTGGGTCAAGTTCTGCAAAAGTTTGCCGTTCAGCATTTGTACTATTATCAAAAAAGTGAACTCAGTTAAATTTGCATATTGCGTGAGGATTGTAGATATGTATCTGTTTTGTAAGTGTGATGTACAGTATGTACCCCATCGGATAGCAATCGACCAAGATGCATGAAATGACCAAATGTAAATATCTGAAGTGAAAACTTTGTAATGTTTCACTCAGGACTTTCTTTTTTTTCTTTTGGTCTGGCAAGATGCCAGCAATAATTATGAAAACATGTTGGTGGATCTCACAACAAACGTAACTGTAGCTAAACTGAGCTCTTACGTCAATCATTGAATTTGATTTGAATGCGATTTTCTCTTGTATTTGCATGTGTTGTTTGTGTTTTTTTTAATCAATCGCATAACACTGTGGCATAACACTGTAGTTTCGACCACAGCTTTTGCATATGTCCAAAACCTCAGACAGCATGAAACCTCAAAATGCACATTGTGTACTAAATCCAATTCCTCTACACCCCAGCAGACTGTGAAATCTTTAGAGTCAGGCCTAAACTCCAGTTGACTGGTTTCTTTTATGTTTCAGTGCATAGAACAGATATATCTGGCTTTGTTTTTAGACTGACTAAGCAGTCACTTGACATTTTTCAGTAGCTGTGGCAAGGTAATAATCGATTTTTCTCCTTATGCAGAAGAATTAGTACTGGTGTTATTTATATTGTGTTAATAGGAAAGACTTGATCGCCGGGGTGGAGTTCTGTTTTATCATATCTAGCAAACAGTAGATACAAGTAATTTAATTTTCAGTGAACCTTAATCCACATTGTTAATTTACTTTGATCTGTCAGATAGGGCAGATGATACCTGATGGGAATTACCGTGCTGATATTTAAGCATATAAAAACCTCCATTACTCCTCATACACTGCCAAGGCAAACAAAGCTAAGATTAGGTCTGGGTTTGTCAGTGAGCTTTAATGATTAACTTGGGAAATTACAGGTGTGATGTACTGGAAGGAAGTTGAGTAGTGTGTTGAAACTTGCAGGGAGAAACGGAATTGCTGTACCTGCCTTGGCTTTAAACACTGTGACGTAGAGAAGCTGAACAACTTCCAAGTAAAGTTAAATATGCACTTGAAAGGCTTAAGGGTTGGTATTGTTATGGGGAAGTTTGATATGGTTTGTTGAAATATGGGTGTAATAGTTTTGTAAAATGACTTCCTCCTAACTCTTAGAAGTGGTGTTGAAACATCAAAACCCAGCTGAGATGATGCTGAAGATGTCTACATTTTTTTTTTTTTAAAGTAATTAAAAAAAACCTAAGTCCCATGCTCTTTGAGAGTGAGAACTAGGCTATATAAACTGTTGTTTAACATTTTAAAAATAGCATAACACAAATTTTTAAACACATCCATTGTTTATGGCTAGAAATTTTATATGAGAACACACATCAGAATTTATGTCAGTGTTATTTTAACATTTATTTATATGCTATTATACTGCAATTTTAATAATCTTATTTATTTCAGTTCGCTGCCTAGGAAACATTTTAAGTGTTAATCTAATATTTTATTTTATTTCAGCTGTATTGCAGTTGCCGGAAATGAGTTGTGTGAACAGTTTTAGCTTTAAGTTTGAATTTCAATAACAGGATTATAGGGTCAAATAAAATAATTAATAGGCTCATATTTAATTTAACCTCAGAAAAAGCAACTCTTTTTACCAAATTGACTTAATTTCAGCTAACCCAATCTTATTTTGTACTCCTCTTGCAAAGTGCTTAAACACTTTTTCAGTTATTATCAATATATTGCTTTAACTTAAAATATAATCTCACACACCAAAATAAATTCAATTCATATTTTAAAAAGTGGCTTCTTTTGCCTCATTCACAGATATTTCTTCTCTGTATTGACCCTCCACCAGAACTCCCTCCTCTTTTCCTCAGTATAGTCAATATGACTTCAAGTGGTCACCCATGTGCACCAATCAGAAAGCAGGACTGTGAACCAGAATAGTGCCTTGCTGTCTCATTTAATTTTAAAAACTAGGCCTGTAGTCAGTTTTTTACTCTAGTGTTTGATTGTCCTCATTCAAGTTTTCCAAACCTTCCTCTATCTTCACATATCTCTCTTTTTGTCTATTTATGTCTCTTTATTAGTGGCAAGGGGCCTAATTTCTATCTCAGAAGGTGATAGAATGCCATCTCCTGCTCTCTCTCTGAATCTCTATCAGGCCTGAACTCATAAGGCCTTCAGCCGGGGCCTATATTTATCCCTACCCTAGTGGGAGAGTGACTAATATGGCCAGGGACAGGTGGGGGTCAGGCATCTTCAACTTGTTGCGTGGCTCTCAACGGCCCCTTACATAGCGATGATTGTGTCTGTGCCCTAACAAGTACTGTCCAGTGCTTCATGCCAAAAGATGACCCTCCCACCCTCTTTCATTCTCTCTCCCTAAGCTGTGTGTAGACGAATGCAGCCAGGTCATCTATTTCCTCTGTCTGACCCATCTAAATTCTTTTCTTTATTCTCCTGTGTGTCAACATGGATGTGTATGCCCTTACATGTCTGCCTCGGTAAAATGCCAGTGGGTGGAAATTGCATCGCATGGCCCCGGTGCCCTCTCTGCTCCCTGCACACGGATACTGTGCGACTTGTTCTGTGCAAACCAGCCCAGTGTAAGGTCCCAGGTCATATTCTTGACATGTCACTAAAATAGTGTTGTGTCAAAGCTTTTGGAGTTTAGTAGATTGCAGTTTGCACTCAGTATATTGTTGTAATCAAGCGTTTTGCATGCTTTCTGCACAAACTTATAAAGTTTCATCCCAAACCCTCTTTCAGCTGTCGTGTTTGGTTACATGAGATGATATACAGTAGCTACCAACACTGTAAAAGTCCATCAGCATTCATTCACTCTGCCGTTTATTTTTAGGTTTGTAAAATTAGCCACTACCCCAGTCTGCAGCTCATATCCCTTCATGTGCTGATAGATGATGCCTAAAGCATGAAAGTGCAAAGTGCAGAGCATGAAAACGAGAGTCTGCACTAAACTCTCACTTACTTTCTGTCTGTCTGTCTTGCTCTTGGTTTTTATTATTATTATTTTTTTTTTCATATCGAGCTTCCTGTGAAAGTATTCAACAAAGCATCTCTTAGCCAGACTAGTGGCGGCCAGGGTCCAAAATTAACATTTTATCACACCTGCCATGCGTGTGCCTCGTTTACTGGCCATGAAAGTGTGTTTAGCATTTTTATTAAAATAGAAACTAATGTTCAAAAGTTTGGTATCTGTGGTATTTTTTGTTTATTAAAATTCAAAATAAGTTTAAAATATGATTTATTCCTGTGAAGGCAAAGCTGAATTTTCAACAGCCGTTGCTCCATTTTTTTTGATACTTCAGAAATCATTCTAATATGCTGATTTGGTGCTAAAGAAACATTTCTTATAAATAGCTTATTTGAGAAATAGAAAGTTTAAAAGAACAGCATTTATTTGAAATTGAGTGTTTTTGTATATTATAAATGTATTTTGATAGTGTAAGTGTCTGTCAAACTGTCACTTACGATCAGTAATGCATTCTTTGCTAAATAATTCTTCTTTAAAATAATGCCCAAAAGTGGCCCCAAAAGAAATCAGTAAGATTTTATTACGAAAACCTGAAACCACATTGTCTAGACCAAATATTTTTCATTTAATGTTTGTACGTTTTGTATGTTGTTTTTCTCACTTACATCAGTGAATGTAAAACTTTAATTTTTTTTAAGAATTTGCTTTATAACATGTTTTGTTCCTAATAAAGTTAAAAGAATTTTTGTTTGCATTTTGTGCTTAACAAGTGTTAGTTTTGGACCCTGGGGCCAACTATAAAAAAGAGAGGCCATGAGATAGACAGGAGATGAAAAACTGCGACTAGAGAAGGGAGGAAACAGCTGGGTCAGGGGTGACTGGGATGTGGGAAATGAGCTCAGTTGAGCCTGATGTTTTTTTTCTTTGTGTTTTTATTCGGGGTGTGACTGCCCAGGGCTTCTCGCATTCCCTCTATTCTGCAATCCTTCCTCCCCCAAAATTCTGAGACAGAGAGCTAGTTTCCAAAGAATTCCCCATATTCCTCGGTAGTTACTCCGAGGGTACTTTTCAGAGTCAGACATGGAAAGTCCAGAGCCTGTGGCATGTGATACAGGAGCAGCAGTTTATGAGCGTGACCTCGGGTCACTGTAAGTGTTGAGTTGAAGGTGTTGCTTCGTAATGACAGCTGTTACGGGTCAAACGTTGCCCCGCTCTGTCACCGAGCCTCTGCCGGGCAGAGGCCATAGTCAAACTGATAAACAACAGTGTCTCCATAGTGATTTCTGGAAACAATCTCTCTCGCACTCAGCGTGAGCCCCTTCACTTATTTCACAATGTCACTTTGAGGTCTCTTGTAGTGCAAATGCAGATGTGAATGTTTGGTGGGCCAAGTTGGCGTGCATTTTTTGCATCACTATGGCTTCCAGATATCGAATATCTGTACCATTTAAAATCTAAATGTTGACCATTTAACTACCTTTTCTATTTTAGTGTCTGTATGTATAATAATAATTTTTCTCTCTATCTCTGTTTTTGTCATCAGTATCAGTGAGAACTTCCTTACCGTCAAAGGTGCCGCCCTCTTTCTACCGCGGGGAAATGGCTCCTCCCCTTCTTCAGAACCCCGCATTACACAGCGGCAGAACAAACACACAGGTATAAAAAGGTTCTCTTGACACATTCATTGTGTGATTCTCCAGCTGTCAGATGCAGCTCAATATAATGGTTATATGGAATCAGTTATGGAATCTGTCTGTTTTCAGTTTTGCTTTGAGCTATACCATATGGCAATATATAAGACCCTGGAGATGAAGGACATTTTGTCACTGAAGAATATTTTTGTGCATGCATTTGCATTCATTTTGATAGACATACCGCTGTGCCTGCAGATAGACAGCATTGATTTCATTATGAGACCCATTAGCTTACAGGAATGCATTATGAAGGGGCAATAGGATACAGTATGTACATAATACAGTATGCAGTAGTACATTTTATTATTTTTTTCTATGTCTTTAACCTTTTTTAATAACAAAAGTATGTTTTAAATTATATTGCATTAGATGGCAAAATATCAAAATCAAAAAAAAAAAAAA
>SCHK01222906.1:17050-27523 GCA_004124795.1 Poropuntius huangchuchieni
AGTTTCTCGCGTAAAAAAAAAAATGTCTTGCTGAGCTCGTTTTAAGCAGCTCTCATTAACCTTTCTTGTTTTTAACTCTCCGGTTGGTTTAATATTTCTATTCATGATTTACAGACTTGACCTAATCAAACACAAGCCTGCCAAATAACATAATGTCTCATATGGGAGGAAGTGAAATTGACCTCTGAGTAATTTAAAGGAATAGTTCACCCAAAAAATGAACATTTTGTCATCATTTACTCACCCTCATGTCGTTCCAAATGTGTATGAGTTTCTCTCGTATGTTGAACATAAAAGAAGATTTTTTGAAGAACCAAACAGTTGTTGGTCCCAAATGACTTCCATAGTAGGGAAATACTATGGAAGGCAATGGGGACCATCAGCATTCTTCAAAATATCTTCTTTTGTGTTTAACATGAGAAAAAAACACGTACAGGTTTGGAATGCCATTAGGCTGAGTAAATGATGACAAAATTCTTGGGTGAACTATCCCTTTAACTGCTGTATGCAAATGTCACAGCATTATTATCTGGGAGGTTTATAGTTGTTAATGGTTCATTCGCAGGTGACCTTCAGCAGCATTTGCAGACAATGTTCACCCTGCTGCGCCCAGAGGACACCATCCGCCTGGTAACTACCACCATTCAGACTGTATTAATCAAAACACGGGCAACAGAATGCTGATCGTGTCTCTATCACAGGCTGTCCGGTTAGAGAGCGCCTACGCCCTGCGTACACGGTACATGGTCATCGTCTCCACAAATGGTAGACAGGACACTGAAGAAAGTGTGGTTCTGGGAATGGACTTTGGCAATTCAGACAGGTCATTATAATGCAGATGCTCTGATACATTCGTTTTTCATTTGCTGCTCTAGAAGGTGGTGTTAATAACATGTGATCATGTGTTTCCTGTAGCACTTGCACAGTTGGGCTGGTTTTACCCTTGTGGAGCGATACGCTTATACACTTGGATGGAGACGGGTGAGGCATAACGTTCACACACAAACCAAGTTCTGCATTTTTAAACACAACTTTTACAAAGTGTTCAGACTGAACGTGTTGTATTCCTCTTATTAGTGGCTTCAGTGTGTCCACCGTTAACCGAGTCCATGTCTTCAAACCGGTCTCGGTGCAGGCCATGTGGTGAGTGTCTATAAAGACAGCTTTTTTCACTTTCATGCTTTTTTTTTAAACACAGTGTTAATGGGTTTTCTCTCTCACACGTATTAACAGGTCAGCCTTGCAGTCCCTGCACAAGGTTTGCGAGGTAGCCAGATGTCATAACTACTACCCTGGGAGTTTATTCCTAACCTGGGTCAGTTACTATCAGAGCCGTGTGACCTCCGACCAACACTGCATCAATGAGTGGAACGCCATGCAAGACGTGCAGTCTCACCGCGCAGACTCACCCGTGCTGTTCACAGACTTGTGAGTAACACACACCTATGCCAGCTTTTGCTTTTGCTGATCAAAAAAACATCATAAAAAAAAAACTTACTTACCAACCCTGAACTTTTTTGTTTTGCTCTGGTGTTGTGGAATATGGGTCAATGTCCTTATTATGCAAGGGTATTGATGTTGTGCTTTCCATATTTAGGGCCAAGTTAATGTTTACAAAACTTGAGTTCTCCAATAGTCAATAGTGGTAAATTGCAGTGTTTGGTTTGTAAATCAATCCTTGTTATTGGAAAAGTGAGACATGTGCGTGCACACACGGTCAAGCGGCTGTCTGATGCAAGCTCAAAGTTCAGTCGTATAGGCCCGAGAGGGCAAGTTTGCATGAGAAGGAGGCATGGCGTTCTCTGAATAGATCGACATGTTATTGCCAAATTGATGAGATGAACTCTAACTTCTTAGATGCTCAGTGGCCTGATGGTGTAATCCTTCTAAGATGTTGCCTGGACTGTAGGGGGGAATTTCCCCACAGTCGGAGACATTTCCACGTGCATGTGTTTTTAAAATGCATCACTGTGGCTGCTTGCTTTTTATAGCTCCATGCTGAGATAGATTGATTTACAGTTGGAAAAATGGGCGGGTAGATAGGTAGAGTGGTGGATGGATGGAAACAGGTGGAAGCGGAGTGAAAATTGTCGATCTAGTTAGTAGATACTTTGTGACCCTGAAACAGGGCAATGAGGTTGAGCCGTTTTCCTCGAGAGGTGAGAGGACTGATTTATTCCTTTTAGACATCCTGTGGAATAGTGCTCATTGAATGCATTTGAATTAGATTAACTGACACAGCAGCTTAAGGTAGTGTGATCATAACTTAATATGGGTGCTTTACATGGATATACATAGGAATATGATGGGATTGTAACTTTACACTGTCACTCTTTTCTTGAAAGGTCAATCAAACTGGCATGTGTAAACATGTTTAACTTTTCCACATTGGGGCTTTTTGCCACTCGGATTGTCAAACCCATTGCCCTCATGCACAGCCACCAGCTGAAGGTGTTGACCTACATTAGCAGTGTTTTTAAGGTTACTGGTAGTGATTAAGAAAACAGTTCAGTCCCCTGGGAGCCAATCAGTGCTTGTGTTGTTATCAGTGAAGAGACACTTGTCCCGTGGTGAACCCAAAGCCAGAGGCCTACGGATGACGCACATTTACCATTTGCACGTATTACAACGAGCTGGGATTTGATTGCAAATTGTTTGTTCTAATCAAACAAAAGCTTTGTTGAGGTCTTTGGTTTTTGTGAAGCCGTACTCGAACAATACCACACAGATGTACAAAGAATCATACGAGGTGAGACACACCTCACATTGATACCAAACTGTATGATTTATGATTCTGGGTTTCATGTATGCAGGCCAACTGAGAGAGAGCGCACAGAGAGACTGATTAAGACCCGTTTGAGAGAGATCATGATGCAGAAGGACCTGGAGAACGTCACTTCGAAAGAGGTACAAACACCCATTGTGCATATTGTGTGCAGCCAAGTAAAACCCAACAAAATCTTGACGTTTTAAATAATACCAGTCGATCTTGAGGTTCACATCAAAAATTTACTTATTGGATAATAACTTTTCCCTTCAGATTCGCACGGAGCTAGAGATGCAGATGGTTTGCAACCTGCGGGAGTTCAAGGAGTTCATCGATAATGAGATGATTGTCATCCTAGGCCAGATGGACAGCCCCACAGAGATCTTTGACCACGTCTTCTTGGTTAGTCTCCCACCCAGTTTTCTATACTCTTCACTGAAGATAACTAATCTACTATGGACTTTAAGACAAGGTTGTCCAGTCCTGCTCCTGGAGGTCCAATAGCCTGCAGAGTTCAGTTGTAACCCCAGTTAAACATAGCTGTATCAGCTATGTATCAGTCTTCAGGCGTACTAGAAACTAGGGCAGGTGTATTAGGGCAAGTTGGAGCTAATCTCTGCAGGACACTAGCCCTCAAGGAGCAATTTTGGACACCCCTGCTTCAGGAGTATCAACTATAATGTTCGATTTCTGTTTGTGTTTCCAGGGTTCAGAGTGGAATGCTTCAAATCTTGAGGAGCTGCAGAACAGTGGGTAGGTGACGTTATTATTCCAGGCCTCTCTTTTTAAACAAATACATCCGCTCGGCTGCATGCAGTCATTGTTAATTTTACCACCCCCGCTTCCTCAGAGTTCGCTACATCCTGAATGTGACGCGAGAGATTGACAATTTCTTCCCTGGGCTTTTCGAGTACCACAACATCCGAGTGTATGACGAGGAGGCCACAAACCTCTTGGAGTATTGGAATGACACCTACAAGTTCATTTCCAAAGCCAAGTATGTAGAAAGACTGCTTCTGCTTTTGACATTCCCATCCATCCCATGGAAGTTTGCTTTAATGGAACTCTTGTCATCTAGGAAAGCTGGGGTGAAGTGTCTGGTGCACTGTAAGATGGGGGTGAGCCGTTCTGCCTCCACCGTAATAGCATACGCTATGAAGGAGTACGGCTGGGACCTGGAGAGAGCCTTTGACCATGTGAAGGAACGGCGCACCGTCACCAAACCAAACCCATCCTTCATGAAGCAGCTTGAGGAATACCAGGGTATCCTGCTAGCCAGGTATGGGCCACGAACATAGAGCCTTAGGTCAGAATGCAAAGTTACCTTCATCAAACACACCCTTGCCAAAGAATAGACTTACTGACACACATTGGCCTTAGGATTTCATGCAGTACTTTTTAACTAAAAAGAAGGTCAGCAGAGAGCGAGGTTGGAGTTTCCATTGAGTAAATGCTCTTTTGAATTAATGGCGTTGAGTTTCGTTGCCATTGTGAACTAATGCACGAGTATTATGCAGGTCTCTCCACATTCCTTTTGTTGTGCAGCTTTTAGTGTCGTACTTGCCTTGGTGTTTGTATTCCCATTCACACACCCTGAACTATTTTGTATGTTTAAAAGATCAGTCACCACCCTCTGTGATTCACCCAACCTTTAATGTTTCCATCACATCAATGAAAGACGTTCATCTGACATTCTTGTGTCTCTTTCGTTCTCTTTTGCTTGCTAATGTTTTCAGCAAACAGAGGCATAACAAGCTGTGGCGTTCCCACTCAGACAGTGATCTGTCGGATGTTCACGAGCCGCTGTGCAAGGCACCACATTCGCTGGACCGCTCAGACCCTCACAACAACAACGGTCCTCCCTCCATTCAGCAGATGCTGGGCATTGCTGTGATAGAGTCCCTTACCAATCCACAGTCTGCTACGGGCAACACTCATACCTCATTGGGTGAGTCACCCTCTAAGCTGGCACATGAAGACCCTGCTCTCCCACCTCGTCCCAGGCAACGATCGGCCACAGTAGTGCCTGAGCATAATATGGCAAGGAACTCTCGTTTGAACATCGCGGTGAGCGAGCCTGTTGCTCGTCGCCATCCTCCTCCCTCTCTACATGTCATTTCACCAGAGGAGGGAGAGGACAATACAACTGGCGTCCAGTCATCTCACCTTGTGCCTGAGCCAAAAACAGACTGTGTTGAGTTGTCCTCAAACACACCTGATCAAAACGACTCTTATCAAGTGTCACAAACTTTAGAACTATGTCTGGAAAGCGCTGTCAGTAAAGATGAAGGGAATCTGCCTTCTCCAAGCACGCCCGAGGCTGACAGCCCCTCAGGAGCCCCTACGGCACCCGGGCTGGACTCCAGTGATGATAACAACAACCCCAACACTGCAGATCTGGGAACAGCAGACGACTTTGTGGATGCTGGCGTGTCCTGCCTCAGCACAGATAGCATTGACTTCTTTAGTGCCAGAGAGAAATTCCTCTGCCTGTCCCAGGATAGTCAGCCTCGCTCGGTTTCGGAAACATCCGCCGTCTGGTCACCTCAATCCAGATGCACCCCACCCTTGGATGATTCCAGTGAGGAAGCTGATGAGGTAAGAGTTGGCTATGACTTCAGAGATCATTGCACTTACTGATTTGTCATGCTGAAAGATAAATGATAAAACGCAAATGGGCAGTAGTTTATTAATCTAACAGTAAATGATACGGGAAGTATGTGCAAGTGACACCAGTACAACACTGCCTCTTGCTGGTCTAAACTAGAATTGCATTTAAAGGGACACTTCACCCAAAAATGAAATTTTGTAATTTACTCACCCTCATGACAAAAAGACTGACTTCTGTGGAATGCACAAGGACAAAATTTGGGCTTTCATTAAAAAAATAAATAAAAAAACATTTCTGTCATCTGAAGCTTTGTGTGAGTATTGAACCAAATTTTAAGATGGTATGGTGAAATGCAAGGTGAAATATGTCCATTCTACTGTAGATTAAGAAGACTAGGAATATAAAACAGATCTTTTGGACTTTGATCATTTTTTAATTTTGGGGGCACTGGGCATTTCTTGTTTGTGTACCATGGAAGACTAAGTTGAATTTGAGACAAAGCAGTGAATGAAAAGTATGTTCATTTTAAGGTGAACTGTTGCTTTAATGTGGTAGCATTTACGTTAATGTGGTTAGCTCTCTTCATTGAGAGTGAAATGGAACCATGCAGTTACCTCTCCTAATCCAAATTTTTGCATTTCTCCTTCCTAGTGCCACACCCACTCAGAGACCAATACCGATGCTGTGCCCCACCTCCCTCTCAATGACAACAGCGTGTGTGTGCGTCATATAGTTACTGAACTGGAATCCATATCACAAACCTGCTCTCCGCCACTGGCACGCAACTCACCTCAAACGGCTACACTGGAGGAGGTAGATGAGGAAACGGCTTCGGTTCCTCATTCTCCCACCGACAGGCCCTCAGGATCCGTGCGCCGGGCCACCGAGCAGTTGGAGCTTATACTACGTCAGGGTCAAGAGGTTCCTTCCTCTCGGTCTCCTCTTCCTTCCCCATGTTTGGACTGTTCAGAGCCACACTCCAGTAAGCCAGAGAACACTGCAGCTCTGACCTGCACTGAGCCCCAAAAGGCTGAAGATGGAAAACTAGATGACACCAAAGTTCTTGATGATGAGGATTCTGGTATAATCCCTGATCCTTCCTTCTCGGTGTATCTTGAAGGGAGCGTTTCAGTGGATGCCGACCAGATCACTTTGAACCCCACTCTTGAGCCCAGCTCTGGTTCTTCCTCTCTGTTGTGGCTAGAAGGTGTGACCGAGCTGGAGACGGACGTGGATGACCCCTTGAGGTCCCATGTCCAATTTGCACGTAGCAGTGAGGACTTGCAGAAGATCCAGGAGACTCTTCGAGAGCTCCAGGCGTTTTTATATGAGGCTGGAGGACTGGGGTTGTGCACTGGACAAGGAGTTGAGGAGGACCAGTCGCCTGAGGACAAGCAGGACTTGATAGATGGGGAGCAGCGATTGGAGCCCAAAGCACCTGCGATGTGGCAGAGAGCCATGGAAATCGAGGCCCGTATCAGACAGGCCGGACTCACCCCTCCTTCACTCATGAAACGCTCTGCCTCACTCGCTAAACTGGATCGGCTGGAGCTATCTACTAATGACTTATGCGACTGGGACTTCCACCCAACCACCACAGGGTTTCATCAACCCTCCTCTTCCTCTTTATCCACCTTTGACTCCTTGCCACCGACCCACAGCCACGACGACGCCCATAAAAAGCAGCGCGTTCTACCTCAGAGCCCTTCCGCCCCTGATTGCGCCGTTCAGGCGGGCAGGACTGAAGGCTCCGCCCACCTCTCACCCTCCTGCCCACAGCAAACTCAAGTGGGTGGAGCCAGTTCCCCCGAACACACCCCCGTCCAGCCCACCGTTTCGGTGTCCACCCGACAACAACATGTGAAGACTCACCCCGTTCGTCGTTTCCGCAAAGCATTAGACAAGAAAAAGACAGTCACTGTTTTGTACAACACCATGTGACCATGAACTTTCACACGCTGGTTTTCGCCGGCGTGAAGGACTATCTCAGACTGCAACCAATTCAAGTTTCATTCAGTGAAGTCTAAGCTAAATTTGTACGCTAAAATGTATGCTACTGTAGGTGTGAATGAGGGCATGTGTGAGCGAGTGAGTCTGTCAGTTTTGTGTTCAGAATCTATCAGGTAGCAACTCAAACAAGGGGGTTGTTTCTTAATACATGCACTTTACTCTCTTGTTTTTCTTTTTTATTGTATTTTTTTTTAGATAGCATTTTTATTTGAATATTTTTTTGCACTGTCTTGAACGGTAGAGTTGACTATGTCTGACAGCATGTGGAGTCATGATTCTGTTTGAAACCAAGGTGAACTTGATGAACCTTTTTTATCCTGTGCTTTAGCTGTGACTATTATAAAATAAAACTGCACTATTTTAATTATTTTTGTCAGTTATTCATTCTGTAGAAGCGGTAGAATTTTGGTGGTGATGCTAATTATTATTAAGGTACTATTATTCCTTTGTTTGTTTATCATCTGAATTTGGCTAAGAGAACAGTTTACCCTGCTCTGTCAGTTCTGTTTGAACATTAGCGCCANGTAATTATTATTAAGGTACTATTATTCATTTGTTTGTTTATCATCTGAATTTGGCTAAGAGAACCGTTTACCCTGCTCTGTCAGTTCTGTTTGAACATTAGCGCCACAATGTGGCGGGAAGCAGTACTGCATTATGATATAATGCTGTGGTTGTGTTTGGGGATTGCTGTATGTGCACTACATGCGAAAGCTTTTTCTTGTAATTTAAGTTATATGAAATGAGGTTCATAATGTTTAACTAAGCCAATTAAGCAATCTGAAATCCTTTTACACAAGGCTATGTCAAAGGCTTTTAAAATAACTCGTAACATCTCTTTGTGGCCGTTAGAGTGCTTTACTGTTTGCTTATGAGGACACCTTTGATGCATATTAGTGAAAGTAATGAAAGACTAAGCATAGTCTGCTTCACAAGAGTCCATTTTTAACTCCATCTGGGACCATTGGCTATTATGTTTGAATATTCTCATCATAGTACCTGCGCAGTCTGACTCTGATTAATATTATTCACTGGGGTTGACTCATCACATAGCCAAAGCTTCCTCTAGACTGCTGATTCATACTGGAAACGGCACAGCGATGCTTAAAACACTCCCCCGATAGTCCCAAAATAATCATGGGAATGAAGGTGTTTGAAGCCTTTTGCATATGACAAAAATCTATTTCAAATTATGTTTGAACCTCCTGGTGGCAAATTTCACCTGTGATTTTTAAAAGCGACAATACATATTTAGCAGGCCTAGGTGAACACAATTATTATGTAGTTATCTGTCATTTAGAATTAAACATAAAGCTAACTGAAATTAAAACTGAGAATAAAAATGAAAGCTTCTGTGTGTGTATATATTACAAAACAGTGCTATAGCTCTGCCATGATAATACCATAGTGGTCTAATGTGTTTTCAAAAAATACCATGCTAAATGCAAAGTTAGACACTCATTCACAACGCTCCAAAAATTCATGTTAATTTAGATATCCTTTATTCTGAATGCCTTTAAGTTACAAATGTGAACAATATATTTCAGTCACATACAAACACAACAGCAGCACTCCACACAAACCACAGCATCAACCAAAGTCAAATAAAAAAAAAGGTTAAATATAAATAATGCTCTTATAATATATTTTACTAAAACGTTGAGTCATATCAAGCATTTCTTAATGACTGAACCCAGCATTCACGAGTCGCACAATCAAGATCAAACCTACGTGTTTATTAGGAGCTCTGTCTCCAGACGCCTTCATCAGATCCTTTTCCTTTGAAAACTGACGCTTAATCCCTTGTGCTTTAGCATTGAAGCTTTTCAGACGTTGAGTATGGCCATGTTTCCTAATTTGTTTTTCAGATTCACCTGATAACATCAAACCCTGAGGGCACGTCACTCAGGCCCAGAATAAATCTGACTAAAGAGAAACATCTATTTTAAGATTCTCCAATAAAACTTTCCGCTTCGTCTTCGCTCAGGGCATTATCTCTGTGAGTGATTCCTCCTTTCATGTTTTATTCCAGAACTGGCACCCCTTATGAAAGCACAATTAGATTTTTGATTAGCTACCGCAGGTGTTCCAGTCATGAGACAATGAGCTCTGATGGTAATGTTGAAGGAAGCACTGAATGGAGGCCGAGAAAGAAACGTTGTTGTCGAGTGATTGAACAGACGGATGAATGCATGTTGTGACAATTACACTGATTAACGTACTGAAGAGTCAGTATGAAAGATCAACTTAGCACCATTTGAAGTAGAGCACACAATAATGTTTTTTTTCCCCCAAAAAAGTGCATTTAGGACATATATTTTGAATATTGCAATGAGCATTTGATTCAGATTCAAAAGAATCATTGTCATAAACGACATGTACCTGAAAACGGCTTGTTTCACTCAATCTTCTTATTAACTGTCAAGTGTACCATGACAATAATTTCTCCAGTTTTTGAATTATCAATCTGGCTAATAATTAAAAATCATGCCATTGACTGCACAGAGGGTTGCTGCCAAACGTCTGTCATAACGCAGGGTTTGGCATTCACTTTAGAGTGCTTACACACTAGAAAAATGTGGTGGAGGATTATATTATATTTTATATATCTATATAGTTATAGTTAGGGTGTGTTTGGACTTTCAAGCTCCACCTATTATGTCCAGGGAGGTGGAGCTGGATGCCAAGCTCCACCCACTGGCTCTGCAGCGTGCACCTTCTCCAATAGTGTGCACACCAAAAGCAAAATGAACATTTGCATTGTGTTACTTGCTCTAGATTTTTTGCGGGATATTTTTACATCACTTGCACAAATAAAAACAATAGAACTGTTGCACTACGGGAGTCCCAGGTTTGAATCCCGGCTCATGGACCTTTCCCAATCTTATGGACCTTTCCCAATTGGTTGAGGCCATAGATCTCCTACTTCGCTTCCTGGCATTACTACTGTCAACATACATACACGAACATACATGAAAAACATACATACATGAATAAATAAATAAATAAATAAATAAGTGCTGTCAAACAATTAATCGCAATTAATCCAAATAAAAGTTTTTGTTTACATAATATATGTGTGTAC
>SCHK01222992.1:613-12608 GCA_004124795.1 Poropuntius huangchuchieni
CTGCACTAAAAAATGCTGCTTTTATTATGAAATAGAAATGAAATCGACCAATCACCGCAGATTAGTGTCACGCAAAGGAGTGGAAAAATTAATCGTAATTGGAAAAATGAATTGTAAAAATGAAAATGAAAATGTTGTTGGGGACTCCCAAAACCAAAATATGAACCTTTCATGACCCATAATAGGGGCACTTTAAAGTAGTTCATCTATGACTAATGTGGTTTGTTCCAGGTTTTTGTGAATTAAATGATAACTTTCTATGAAGAATTTAGGAATTTATTTAAGTGATTATTCATTCTTAATTTGAGTCAATCATAAAAGTCAGTAAGCATGTCTCAAATCAAATCTGTCACAACAAGGGATTCACCAATCATGAAATTAAATTAAATTAAATTAAATTAAAACATAATAGATGGAAACCCGATGTGTGTGTGTGTATGAGTGTATACTAACAGACCAAATGTCCCCACAAGGTTAGTAACACCAGTAAATTGTGACCTTGTGGGACATTTTTTAGTCCCCATGAGAAAAACAGCTTATAAATCATACAGAATTTTTTTTGAAAATCTAAAAATGCAGAAAGTTTTGTGTGTAGGGTAGGTTTAGAATATAAAAATACAGCTTGAACAGTATATAAACCATTCATATGTAATATGTCCCCATAATGACTGGAATACCAGTGTGTGTGTGTGTGTGTGTGTGTGTGTGTTGGCAAACATATATTATGGGAGAAACCGTATATCCTGACAGGAGCCAATGAAAGATCAGATTCAGGATACTTTACACTCCCTGGTCTTATGTGTCTAAGAAGATCAGTTTTTCTGTTACAAAACAAGCATCTGTGATTAAACGTTTCTAATTAAAGTCAGAATATTATATAGACAGGCTGATTTCAATTGATTTGGAACAGAAAAAACAACTCTGGATCTTCTGAATTTCTTATCATTTGGAGTGGTTTCTTAGAAGGACGGAAGGACGGATATGATCTTATGTATATATGACCAGAGCTTTAAGAAGATTAAAGTATTGTTTCAATGCTTCCATTAAAAATGATCTTCATCCACAGCTTCTCTCTGGCACATCTGGTTGCATGTATGAAACATGCACGACTAAGCCCACACATGTAAGCATATAATACGCATGAACGGACAAAGACACAATGCTCATGATGCTGCGTTGCATTTATACATACAAGATCTAATAGTTGACGTCAGAATGAAAGTTTAGCTCAGTCATTCGAATGAAAACATTTAATAGCAAAACATTCCATTAAAGTGTAATTTTAATGCTTCTGGAGCAACAATACTGTGTCTCATACGTATCTATGGATATGTATGCATGGCAACAGTTGCCTGGAGCTACAAGGGCTAAGAATAACTCGGTTTGGAGCAGGGGCCACTGCAAATCATTCACAAGAACCTTTGCAGCTTAGTTAATGACTTTCTTCAGACAGGGATTGTATCAAATTAAATGAAACCCCTTCAATTTACATAATGATTATTTTATGAAACAATTAATAACAAAAGTAGGATGAATTAACCACCACTCATGTCACATTACAACTAAAATTAGGTGATATTTAATTAACGTGCTACATTCTTCGAATCACAACATGTATTAAATAGGTTGTAAGATGAAAAGAGAATGTTCTAGCGAGAGATTGGAGTAATATTTAACTGAAATATTTCTATGGAAAGTTTAACTCTCCCTTTTCCCAGCCTTAATATAAACAGAAAACATATTCAGCTTAAGGTAGAAATATAACTTAATAAAACTCAACGGGCGATAGAGTTACCTTCAAATGTCAGTGCCATATAAAATCCGGTTTGTTCTAGTAGCAAGCTATAAACGTTGACTTCAACCAACTTGGCAAGATTCTCTTCAAACTGTTGCTCCGCAATGACAATACATTAGCTCACTTAAAGTGAAAACTGTACAAAACCGTAATGTAAAATTAAGCTAGTGTAAAATGTATGCATTGAAACTCAAAGTTATTGGCTAAGACAAATCTAAAGTTCTGTCATGAAACTCTAGACGACACAGTTCGATAGGTTCTAACTCAATTTGACATAATGACATCATTATTCACATGGCAGAGCTGATTAGGTCTAATTTATATCAGCAGCCAATGAGCTTGCTGCTCGATATTCAAATACTTATCTGTTTCTTGTTGTAGCAGTTGCAGCACACTTCAACCCTCCACCATCCCCAGCTCCACCTGTATAGATCTGCTATGGGGTGATTTCATGTATGTTACATGGGAGTTATTTCATATATTTTATATGTGCATACTTACAGCAGCATGTCTGTAGATGTATTGTATTGTAAAGCTCTTTGATTAGCTATAACTAGCTACATATTACAATTATGTACTACTTTTTTGACGCATTTGAAATGCGTACTTGTTTTGCACCGTGAATTACGGCCTGACACATTTCTGAGAGCAACAATGCACAAATTCAGTCAGCAACGTTCACGTTAACATCTTGCAGATATGGAACTGGCTTGATAACGTATTGAAAGCATTCAACTGAAAAAGCTTATTTGGATATTGCCATATTGTACCCAGCAAATTTTATTAATAAAACATGGAATACCCATTCAGATTTTTAGAACTGTCAAAAACCTATGAAGACTTTATGAAGTCCATAATCTAATGCTGAGTCGCAGCGGTCTATCCAGTGGAGACTCTCTCAACACAAATTCTGCAGTGCCGCAGTTAAAGTTTAATGTAAATTTAAGGTTTTATGATCCTTACTGCATCCTGTCTCACTCAGCTTTTTGTGTCATCAGTAGCTGAGGGTCTAATGGTGCAAACCTCGCATCCGCCGCAGCGGTGGGCCTCGTTCTGTCCGCTGGGGCGCTTTTGAATCGCAGTGCAGTGATGCCTTTGGATCCCCCTTCTGCTTTAACTACCTCATCTTTCACACAGCGGGTCCGGTCGAGCGGGGCGACCCAGGGCACCTGCGCTGCTATCAATAGCTCTGTGTCTTTGCCGCAGACTGTCTCACTTGGGAGCGGCAATTAAAGGTGTATTAGTTCAGAACCGTGACCCTTACACCTCCGCTTCGGTGGTGTCACGGCGGTGAAAGACAGCAGGATGAGTTTTCTTCACACTTTCAATTCCCTAGAACAGCTCACTCTTTCCAAAACACACATCAAAATGAAGTCTTTCTATACACCGGATCACGAAACAATATAATGATGCCGGTTCAGGTGCGAGTTACTGTTCTGGCAAAGATTTATTGTTGTTCATTGCCATAATTTAAGTGATTTCTGTATGTGTGTGATGGTGTGTTTTTGTTTTAGGCTATAAATCTAGTGTTGAACGGTGGGATAATTAACTTGAAAGGCTGTATCTAACTTTCGTGTTCTGTTGCTTTATAAGCATCAACAGAAAGTCCGGTTACAAGCCCGAGCTATTGAAATTGTCAAAGACCGTAAGTTACAGCTGATGCCGACTATATTTAGAAGGGAAAAAACTCTGCTAAGGTGGGAAGCTTACATGATCCTGAGTGAAAACTTATTGACTAAGCTGTTTTATTTAGGGAGAAAGTAGTTCATTTTGATCTCAATGGGCTCACTTTTTCAAAAATAGGGTAGCCTATGAATAGATCATTAAAAGTAGGTGACAGTTTTCTGGAGCTTTTGGTATTTTCCTCAGACCAATCTATAATGGGATCAGAGACACCTATGTGAAACTTTTAATAACACCACTGGGCGTTTTGGTCATTTTGTATACTCTAGTACTCAACAGATAAATTAATTGGCTGTCAAATTGCTTCTTGCTGTTTCTTAGCTTTATCTTTTGTCGCTTTTCATGTTAAAAATAGTCCTTTTATATAAACGTCTCTCAAAATAAGCTCAAAACAACCCATACACCCTGTTTCATTCAGCTTTGCTCTTCTAGCTGTTAGAAAGCAATAATGTATCTTTTGTGAACACCCCCTAATCCTCTCCAGAGTGCTGAGCGCGGCCCGGGACAGAGAGTGACCGTGAACGGTGTTGACAGAAGTTGCTGTCTCATAAATCAGACTGCAAGGTGCTGCTGAAAATGTTTTGAAGTTGAAAAAAGTCATGCAACTATTTTCTATCATCTAAAACTTCTTATTACTTCAGCATCCTGTTCACTCATCTTGCCTGCAATCAACCCAAGATCAACATATCAAGCCAAAGATCAAAACAAGCTGATTGTCACTTTTATTAATGACCTCATATGCAAATACAGCCTATTTAACATTAGCTGAAGATTTCATTACAGAAGCTCCTGGTTTGAGATCTGTTCTGTTTATTTGGGATTTGAGAAGCAAGCTCTTGGTCATACATCACCCCACATTGTTTACCCAAGGAGGCATTTTGAGCCTATACTTCATCCGTTCCCAGACAGCTGTGTGGCACGTTCCACTACTCTGCTCCCTCTGAGCCGTTCCCAACTTAGCTGCCTCGCAGCACTTTTTGCGGATGTCATCTTAGCAGAAAGAAAGTCAGAGCAAGGTTATTATAGCTTTGCATTTTAACATTCGTTTTTACAACAATTTTAAAATGTATTTTATATTTCAGTTTAGTTTTAGTAAGTTTCAGGGAGTGTTGTTATTGTTAACTAAAAATAAAACTTTGGTGAAATTTAGGTAATTGTCATGCAGATGAAAAAATACAACATTTGATCCAAAATCCAAAGTTCTGTCATGAAACTCTAGATGGCGCAGTCCAATAGGTTCTAACCCAATCTGACATAATGGCATCATCTGATTTCTTTCGCATCAACAGCTAATAAGCTTGCTGCTCAATATTCAAATACTCGGCTAGTGCTTGCTGTAGCAGTTGCAGTGCGCTTCAGAAACCCTCCACCTTCCCCAGCTCCACCTGTGCTACAGGGTGATTTCATGTATGTTATATTTGGGCGTTATTTCATATATGTGCAGCAGCAGTATTTCCTATGCTCACAGCAGCATGTCTGTGGATGTATTTGAAGTACCAAACATTGCCATGTACATTAATATTGTCACAACCGCCAGCTGGAGTGCCCATTAGAGGGCACTCCACCCAGGACTCTTGCCATTTGTTTCTGGACTCTATTTCCCATGTGTCCTTCGCCCCTCATGTGTTCATGTCATGTGCTACCCCTGTCTGTGTGTTATGTTCTGATTGGTTCCTAGTTTGCATGTGTCATGTTCTGAATGGTTCCCTGGTTGCATGTGTTTTGTTCTTATTGTTTGGTTTTGTCATGTGTTCTCCAGGTCTTCAACCCTGCTCCTGGGGACCCACTGTCCTGCAAACTTTATTTCCAACCTGCTTCAGCACACCTGCATGTGTATTGTCAAGCAATCCTAAAGAGCTTGATTAGCTGCTTCAGGTGTGTTTGATTAGGGTTGGAGCTAAACTCTCCAGGATAGTGGGTCCCCAGGAACAGGGTTGAAGACCTCTGGTATAAAGGATGCTCTCACCCACTCTTGGGGGTTGATTATTGACCAGTTATTCTTAGTACCTAGTTCCCGTTTTGACCCTGGACTTTTTCCTAGTTTCTTGATCTATTGCCGCCTGCGCTGACCCTCGCCTGTTTATTGGAATACTCTTTTGCCTCTGCCTGGATTGTACTGTTTGTTGGTGTTTGACCCTGCCTGTTTTGACCATGTGTATAGATAAAGCCTTGCATTTGGATCCTCCATCTCCATTGCCACGCTTTCCACGTACAACCATGCTAAATTCTCAGAGAGTTGTCATGACAGAAAAATCTGAATCAACTTAAATGATTCAACATATATTATATTACATAAACATATTAAAATAAAACTGAAACTATAAAAATGAAATTAAATACTATTCTAGTATATAAATTATACTAAAATAACCTTTTTGACCTTTTATTTTTCTTCATATTTATTCATTGTAAGTTTTGTACTACTGTTTCTAGTTTAGTTTTTAGCTTTTCATTTACTGTGCATGAATTTCTTTTATAAAGTTTACAAAAATGTTTTGAAAACAGTAGCTAGTTTAAGTTTGTCTTGGAGTCAGGAAGTCCATGACCATGCGAAAGCCAACAGTGAATACTTCTGTATTGTTTATGTATGGCGGTAATCATTCTGCAATTAAAGGGGAGCAGAGATGGAAGTTGGCAGAGGAACTGCACGTCGACCCACGCCCACTTTCTCCTCTTCATTTGCATGCTCTCATGTGTGAATGCTTCACAGGGCCGCAAATTAAATATTCATTCTGTAAAACCCTGGGTTATGTAACTATAGACATGCAGCTTGAGCACGACAACAAAACAAAACTAAAATAATACAACAAAAATACAATCCCATGTCAATTTTAGTAACTATAGCCTTAACTACCTGCCAGACAGATGAGGGTTAAGACTGAAGACACATGCAAGAAAACATGGTTAAATCTTTATTTTCCCACAAT
Source organism: Poropuntius huangchuchieni (assembly GCA_004124795.1). Taxonomy (NCBI): domain Eukaryota; kingdom Metazoa; phylum Chordata; class Actinopteri; order Cypriniformes; family Cyprinidae; genus Poropuntius; species Poropuntius huangchuchieni. Next base: position 7,019 of record SCHK01222992.1, read on the forward strand.
GCATTGTAGTCGAGCTCTGAGATATGTAATGTGCGTTCCCTGTGGGTCTGCCTGCATTTCCATATCTACCACAGACGCAGAGTGATTTGTCTATGGCATGGATCGTCATGGTAACCGGCCACATTGGCATCTTTGTTTGCCTACAGTATGTCAGATTCTGTCACTTAACCTCGCTTCTTCAATCCGACTTGACCTGCGTTAAAGCGATTGATTGCAATATTATCTCATCACACAACAATAGCAGGGCCACAGCGTACCAGATGCAGTTGATGTGACTGCATTACAAGGAAATCACTAGTACTTAATGAAGTGAGTCCTGAGCTTTCTGTTTCTCAAAGGCACTTGTGCTGATCAGTAGCTCTGTCCAAGATTGCCCATTGAACAATTAGAGAGGTCTATAGGGTTGTCGATTTAGCATGTTAAATGTGATTAATTATGATAGAGAAAAACTTAGACGGAGCTCAGATAAATGATACACAAAAAAGGTCTTGAGACACATTTTCGAATGAAAATTCAGCATGTAAACATCTGTAGAAGCTGATTTTTGTCCACGCAGTAATGCTTCAGTAATCATTCTAATCTTTTGATGCGCTGCTCAAAATTATTATTTTTTTTTTATTATTAACAATGTTGAAAATAGTTGTGCTGCTTAATAACAATTTTATAGAAACTACATTTTTTCATAATTCTTTGATTAATAGAACGCGTAAAAGAACAGCATTTATTTGAAATTCCACAAAAAATAATCAGCAGCACAACTTTTTTAACATTGATGATAATAAGACATGTTTCTTGAGCACCAAATCTTATTTCTGTAGGAAAATTCAGATTTTCCATCACAGAAATAAATAGCATTTTAAAGTATATTGAAATAGAAAACGGTTATTTTAAATAGTAATAATATTTCACAGTATTACTGTTTTTACTGTATTTTTGATCAAATAAATGCAGCCTTGGTGAGCGTAAGAAATGACTTTCAAAACATTCTTACAGACAACAGACTTTTAAATAAAACATCCCTGATTTCTCTTCATTTTTGGCCCTTTCTTTCTAATCATATTAATATGTGCAATTACTTCTGAATACTTAAATTAATTAACGGCATATCATGTAATTAACTTGATTAACATGTTAAATCAATTGTCAGCACTATTTTCAGACAGCCTTTGATTGAAAAGGTCGATTATTATGGATATCATATTGATTGACACATATTTGTCAGTATCCTATAATACTGCTATATTTTATTTCTCTGCTGTCTCAACGTAATGTGGTTACATAAAGCAGAACACATTTCTTTATTTATGAGGTGATTTTAAACCTTGAAGCCTTTCTGTTGTAAAACAGCAGCAGCTGCAATCTCACAAACATTCTGGATGTTTGATAGCTCTAGATAAATGAGACGACATTTTTTTTTACACGAATAACAAAAGGAATATGCCAGATTAATGTAGAAGTCATAATTTCAGCCCGCACAGTGTCATTATTGGACATGCTCGGAGGGTAAACATTCGAGAGCATTTTCAATAATCCCTGACGGAACACAAGATTATGGCTTTTACAGAAAGCCAAGCCCAAACACACAGAAGCTGGATCCTCTTGAAAGAAGATATGAAAACCGTTTCTCCATGCTTATTTCCTGTGTTAATCCTCATTAAGGGCCCACGTTGAACACACAAGCATAAAATGCCTTCAGGAGGCAATGACATTGTCGCCGCTGCCCATACATACAGCGTGAAAGGCATTTAAACAAAAATGACAAAATTGTTGTTTTCGGGTGAACTATCCCTTTAAATTGACTACAAAAACTTTTATCCATATACATGTATGCTGAATCTCAGGCAAATAAATAACAGGTCTATCCATATTTCATAGGTCCTCCTGCAGTGCAATCTAGATTGTCCTCCGCTGCCCGTGCAGCTGCGACTGGGCCGTACACGGGGGCATGTGGCGTGGCTAACTCAGGGATACGGATTGACACGGGGCCTAATCAGCGCATCAAGGGAGGAGGACACTGTACAGTTCATGTAATGACCGTATGAATTATGTATGGGCCGCAGCAGGGGAGGAGATGGAGGAAGTGCGGCTGAGGGTGAGGTGGGGAAGATACAGAAACGGTAACTGATTAATACGAGTTTTCTTTCCTTTCTACCTTTTTTTGTCTTCTCTGAGGAGCAGAAGCTCTTTTAATATCAGTTTTATTCATCCCAAAGTGAAAGAAGGGCACAGCGCCAGCAGACTAGAGTCTCTTAATATGACTGTCATTGTTGTATTTCCTGAGCGGGCACCTCGGACAGTCCACATGAAAGCCTATGATGAACTTGGAAGTGGTTTATCTCACACCATTACTATTGGAGCTACCAAAAGATCAACAATGGATCAAAGTACAAATGGACCATAGAAATGATTACTCAATAAATGCAGTCGGTTCTAAAAGTCTCCAAAAGTTATTTAACACAAAATGTTTTATTACTTAAATTATAATCTATATCTTTATTTCCAGGGTTTCACATTGTCAGTGTCACAGTTACTTGTTAGTAAATATGAAATATTACCTAAACCCATTTTTAAATATAAAATAATAATAATGAAATAATAATTACTAAAATACTATTTTAATATGTAATTACTGTGCAGTTTTTGCTGATTTGACACACACACACACACACACACACACACACATATAAAAAAAAATCATAATTTGATGATGCTGAGTTAAAAAAATATCAGTAAGAACTTTCCATCCCTATGGTATGTAAAAGATATATATGTATCAGCTATAATGAACTTACTAAAATAAAAGCAGTCAGATGTCAGACGTTTTAATAACAAAAAGAAGTATTCAACATTTAACTTTTAATCTGCAAAATGTATGAATAAATACATAACTAATACATTTTTCTTCACAAAATCTGTAGTAAAACACAGATATAGCAGAAAACATCTGGGCCGTGTTTGCATTTTCTTTTGTCAGTGGCTATAATTCTAACCTGAAAATAAGAATTAGGCATAAAATGTCTTCTGAATCATTCATACACATGAAATTGGCAAAGAATTAAACTGGCAGATGTAACCTGGATCAGAGGAAGATGGGAAATGTGTATTTGCAGCAGTTTTAAGGAATAATGCAAGAATTCTTCACCTTACAATTAGCTTTCAAAGGCAAAAACTGCTATAAAATGCACATCATATTTTGTATGAAAGTCTGATGCCCTAGAACAAAGCTATTTTTGACACTCTTTTTGGAATCAGCACCCCAAAATTAGGAAGAAACAAGTATTGGATTTTATTCAGCAAATATGATGGATGGTGGAATGTATCCTGTCAAAATATAGAAAATTACATATATATTATCAGGTAGATAGATAGATTCATTTAGTGAGGTACAAGCAGTTTCCATTACCTCATCCCTTTTTTGATGGCCTGTGTTTAATGATATCCTCATGAAACAGCTCCACTAATCATAATGTTGCTAATGGTGTCCGTGAGATGTTTTTTTCAGTGCTACAACATATGCAGTGGGTTCCTGATGAAGCTGATTGCACAGAATTTCTCATTAGAACTGCAGGCGCTCCTTATATATTTATTAACTGAATTAATCAACTATGAGCTATGATGCTAATATTGCATAACATTAAATACACTTTCAAACTCTAAATACTCAGCAGTTTCCTTTGCTTGAGCACTTTTAAGTTACAGCTATGCATAGTTGACTAATAAATAGATCTAGCACTGCCACGGAACTGAATTAAAAGCGAACATGTCTTTGGGGGAAGTGATTTATCATCTAATGAGTTTGGCTCGTGCAAGGTAGAAATACAGTGAAGGAAACATATGAATCATGAACGCGCAGTGGACGCCATGCATGTAGGGAATGCCTCCTCATGAAGTCATGCTACTTATGCATGTATAAATCTCTATACTGTTCATGTGCTCACATGAAACGAGGTTTAATTGGTCTGAAGAGGAACACTGGCGTGTAACAGAAAGCTTTGCAGCCTGTATCCACTCGATCCTGAAATGATAGCGGCTCTCACTTTGCAGCGGGTTTCAAATGCATTTGCAGTTTTGCTTTTCAGCAAACGGCTCCGCTGGGCAGCACGTCTTCCTCCATTAGTGCATAAGACACGGCTGTGGTGTAAATCATTTATTGCGTTCTCAAGTTTGCTGAGTTCCGATTGCAGTATGGCAGGAGATAATGAGATTGTTCACGGAGCAAGGCGGTGCTCAGAACGAACGGCTTAATGGTAAACACACATGGGGAAGCCCAGGTGCAGCCATCTGCACTGTTCAATAGCACACTAAATACTGAACAAGATGCATGTATACTCATGGGAGGGATGGGACACTGGCTTATCCTCGACAAACAACACCCACGCACCACTAACAGAAGACTGGCAGAGATTTGTGCATAAATAATAACTTCATATTTCCAAAATGGTGTACAGAGATGAATGGTTTCACAAAATGGACCAAATTTTCCAACACTACATTTGAAAAACCAAACCGATTCACTAGAATCAATCACAATTTCTAATGCTACATTAAAGAGAAAGAGCATTTAGAATCAAACATTCTAACAATACATGAGGATTGTTTAGGATGAACCAATTCAATGGAATGAACCAAAATTTACATAATTTAAACCCGAACTGATTCACTAGAGTGAATCAAACATTTTAACACTACATACAAGAATTAGATCAGATTAACTACAATGAATCAATTGAATCAATCTAGAAATAATCTAGAATTAATAAAACATTCCAACACTACATGTAAGAGTGAGGATTGTTAATCACAAACTGATTCACTAAAATGAATCAAACTGTCTAATGCTATGTATAAGCAAGGGAGTGAGAGGATTCTTTACAAACTTTCTAACACTACATATGAAAAACCATTCTGATTCACTAGAATGGATCAAACATTTCATTGCTACGCATGAGATTTAGAACTCATTCACTAGAATGAATCAAAGTTTCCAATGCTACATATGAAAAACCGTTTTGATTCACTAGAATGGATCAAACATTTCAATGCTACATATGAGAATCAGAACTGATTCACTAGAATGAACCAAACTTTCCAACACTACATATGAAAAACCGTTCTGATTCACTAGAATGGATCAAATACTTCAGTGCTACATATGAGAATCAGAACTGATTCATTAGAATGAACCACATTTTCCAACACTCCATATGAAAAACTGTTTTGATTCACTAGAATGATTAAACATTTCAGTGCTACTCATGAGAATTAGAACTGATTCACTATAATGAATCAAACTTTCCAATGCTACATTGGAGAGAACGGGCATTTAGAATCAAATTTTCCAACACTACATATAAGAGTAAGGAATCTTTAGGAAGAACCGATTCACCAGAATGAACAGAACTGATTCACTCAAATAAATTAAACTTTCCAACACTTCATATGAAAGAGAAGATTGTTTAGTAGGTATTGATTCATTATAAATAAATCTTTTCAACGCTACAAATGAGAAACAGTATTAATTCACTAGAATGGATCAAAGTTTCCATAACTATATATATATGTGACCCTGGATCACAAAACCAGTCTTAAG
>SCHK01223043.1:2630-24361 GCA_004124795.1 Poropuntius huangchuchieni
AAACATCAACATTTCCCAAGAGCTGTGTACACTTTTTACTTTTTACTAAGATGTCTGCATTGTCTAGGCCATTTTATAATTATTTGCCTATCCACATGTTTTTCTTCACCTGCATGACTTTCTTTCTTTTATGGGGGGAAAAAAACAAAACAAAAACAAAAAAACAACTAAATTCTGAATAATATTCACGTAGCATTTTTTATCTGACAGTTCAAACAGACTAGTACTGACAAGCTTCAAAATGACAGTAAGTAGACTAAATGAGACAGTGAGTCAAAATTTGATTCATGAATAAATCAGTCAGATTTGTGGACAAACTGTTCTTCACAAATTATGAACCTAGAATGAATGGGAATAATTTTCTGTGGTGACAAATCAAGATTTTCCCATCTAAAAACCAATAATCTACAAATGAAGAATGGGGCATTGCGAAACTACAAGAACAAAAACAACATTGGCAAAATGCCACAGCATGTGTGTCATCACGATATTTGCAGTCGCCAAGTCACTTCTTGTTAATACTCAGGTGCAAATGAACCGCAAGAAAGGTTGTGTCACCACGGAAACACAGGTGTAATTGAGGTGACCGTTGGAGGTTAATTAGCCCAATAAAGAAGCTGGTGATTTAGTGGGTGGGTTGAGAGGAGAAGACCTGATGTCAACTTTCTGGTTAGCAAGTTGGAATTTACGGTGTAGATTAAAACACGCACAAACGCGTTTACACGGCCATCTAATTTCACACAGTTCACACACTGGGTATATTAAGAATGGAATGCTAGCTGCTTACTACAGATTGTGCAGCAGTACACAGTACTGCCCACTAATATTATGTGAAACAGAATGCATTATGCAAAAATAAACATCTTAAACATTAGTATTCTACACTGTTATCACATGGCCTCATCACACTGCAGTTTAATTCAGCAAGATGCATCAGTCAGTTATCACAGAAACGAAAATTAACATTTAGTATTTTTTAATTCTAAATTAATTACTTATTTCTTGGCAGTTGGTATGGTCGTATGCTATTCTGAATCATTTATTGTTCTCAAAACTGTAATTTGAAACCTTACATTTTTTGTGCTTGGTGAAAGCTCACTGAAAGAACCATAAAAAGCTACCCAAGTAGCATTACAGAGATTCTCTTGTGGTGCATTTTAGTGGATTCTTCATTACGAGATATCATTTTCTGTGGATCTCTGGAACTATGAATGGTAGAATGCTTTGTGAACTATTTGCAATGCAAAATTATTTTATTTGACTATCTATAAATAGAATTTACAGTCAAATGATGTTGTGTCGGATGGCTGATGGAGTTTCCTTTGCTATTCAAAAACATATTCTCTGAAAAACAGCTCAGACTAACTCATTTAATGTTGTCAAGGGAGTTTGTCATTCTGCAGCACAAAGTTCATAACCTCAGATCCATCCATAAATCCATCTATTTGTATACTCGCGTATATGCAGGGTCACAGGTAGTGGTACTGGTAAGTAACCCAGCATATCTCAGCAACTTTTACATGACAGCACACATGCTCTATGCTCAACTACTGTACTTAACTAACTGACTGTATAGTCACAGCAAAACTTTGATCAATATAAGTAGTAACGCAGCTTAAACTAGCTTAAACTACTAACAAAAAGATTGCGTGGTACTGTTTTTACACAGCAATGAAAGCCAATACACACAAAGAAAAGTAACTTAAAAGAAAGTAACTATTTAAAAATTACACACTTCCCCTTTAAGAAAAATGTCTTACATTTTTTGAAAATATAAATGTCACTGGTTTTCTTGAGATTATCTGGTAAATGGTCCTTAGTCTTTTTTGTTCTGTGTGGTGAAGTGCAAGCGCTAGATTGTGTTCAGGCTCATCCTATACTTTTTTTTCCCTGCCCCCAGCATGAAAAACATAATGTTTAACCTTGACTCTTTGATTCAAGATTCAAGATCTGTTTCTATGTGTGTATCGGTCTGTCACAATATGGAAAGACGCACAGACACGTGCTATAGCTCAAGTCCATAAAAATACGTCCCAATAATGTACTGTTAACATGAAGGATTTTTGTAGTGTTCCATTCACCCAAATGATCAAACATTTTAAAAAGGGGTTTTCTTTGTTGTACACTGTAGAAATGGTTTTTAGATTGTTACTTAAGTTTTAACATTTTGTGAAGATTAAGCTTCTTCTTTTTCCTTTCACTGACCCTATATTTTGTATCCTATTAATGGAAATCGCCTGCTAGAGCTCCAAGAGATGGTGTGAGAAAAGAAATAAATGTAGAAAAAGAGCAGGTTAGCTTTAACATACTGCAAGCACAAAGCCTGAGGGAAAGCCAAATGTTTATTACTAATTAAATAAACTTTTATCAGGCACAAAAGAAATGTAACAGAGGGAGGCAAAGTATTCAATAGTGATGATGCTGTGTGTGAGAGATTGTGTGTGTGTGTGTGCGTTTATAAACTGAACAAAAAATCCAATCACATACAAAAATGTGTATAAAATGTCTTAATGGTGTCCTTCAGCAAGAGTCAACCATAAACTGAAAGTAGATAGTGCTTTATTTGTCTTTTAAAAAACACTAATACACTGATCGCCTTGATAGACTGAACTACACAAGCTAAAAAACATTAGTAATTATACTTAAAGAGTATTTCCATGAGGGATTTAAAAAGAGATTTTAGTAGGATTTCTTATTAAAATTTCATAATGCAATTTCGGCGTAATATGTTTTTTATAGGATTAGCTCTTAAAAAAAAAAAAAAAAAAAAAAAGGAGCTAATCCTCCATCGATAGCGTTCTGTACCTTTTCTCCATTCTTCCAAGTCAGAGAAGAACAGAAAAGGAGGGGAAGAGAATGGAAAAGAGTATGAATGTTCTTCGGTGCCAATCTAAGGCTTATGTTAGAGTCAGTTGAAGAGGGTCTGGATTGAGAAAGTGAATGAAATAAAAGCAGGTTGAGAAAAAGAAAGGCTACATGCAGAACAAGGCCACCTCTCATGCGTGCAGCGTCCTTCACGCAGTTTAAATGGGCTGGCCACTCATCCATACCAACACCGGAGTGAGAGTGAGCGAGAGAGAAGGTGAGGTAGCCGCATTTTTACACAGAAAAAAGGATTGAATTTTTGGTGAAAAGCAGATGACCTCTTCTATAGTGCCATGTTCTTGTTTTTTCACCCTGTCATTTTAAGGGATGTAGAGAAGAGGGAGCGATAGCAATGAGAGAGAGAGAGATAGCCGAACCAGTTTACTGTATACGCTCAAGCTGAAAAACTATTATACCATATTTACATGATAACACCTCTTATCATCCATCACAAACAATCCATATCATCCTGTGATCCACCCAGCATGCATCACTGAAAACGTCAGCTTCCTCCAAACCACCATCTAATGCACAACGCCTAAGTTTATCATCTTTAAAAGCTGAACATTTAGGGTTCTGTAATGCTGCCATATCACTTTATGAAATTACATGTGTTGAGGAGCATTTACAGTGGCGTGTGAGGTTTTAATCTATTCCTGAGAGCATAATTATCCCCGCGGTTCTCACTCACTCTTATTTTCTTCGCTAGGTGTTGAGGACTGCTTTTGACCCAACATATGAAATTCTTTTACAAGATGTTCTGCAAAATCACTTTATTCTGATCCCTCGGCAAGAACCTTAAAATGGTCATCTGCAGTAGTATAAAAATAGGTGTTGTGCAAAAGAGAATGAAATACATTCAAATTGCAGATTATAGGACTCTGAGGCAATGATGTTGGCAAAAGCTCTGACAGAGGCATTGTACACCAGTCACACTCAAGGAAATGTCCCTATGAAATTAAGTTTTCATTATTTTATTTTATATTTTTAAAGTTTGAATTCTGTATTAATTAAATATTTTCTTACTGAAACATGAATCACATAAATATTTGGATGTTATTAAATATACCTGTGTACACCTGTGAAAGCATCCGAAATTTTGGACTATAGCTCTTCTGGGAAAATAGCCCAAAATATTGATGACGCAACTTGTTGGCAAGAGCGTATACAAATAAAAAATGCTCTCAGATATAATATTTCCAATTGCAACTATTCTGGAAAACTGTGGCTTGACCAGGCCATGATGCAAACTAAAAGCTACTGGCTATTCGTGTAAAGAACAAGTCTCACCCTACAGTAACTTCCTGCCTCAATAGGACAAACATCAACAAAGGAAGGAAAAAAGGGTTCATTAAACTATTTCATGCAGTCTTTTACAATAAAACTCACACATCGAAATCAAGCTTAAATTTGACTTTTCCAAAATATCAAGGGTAAATGAAAAACTTCTATGGGGGTGCCTATCCAATCTAAAGCTCCACAGAGCTGAGAAATCAGAGCTTGTCAGAAATGAAAAATGAAATAAACTGATGGTGATATTAAGGTGCTGTTGTTAATGTGTACTTGTGTATTTACTGTGTGGCATGACACGCAGAGAAACTCAACACTCCAACTGCTTAGTGAAGAAAAAGCAAAGTTCAGTCTCACACGTACTGTTCAAAACACACTCTTGAAGATAATACAGTATGCCTGAAGACATCCACATCAGGACAGAGTTTTCCTGTAAAATGCGGTTATCGATGTGGGATTTTAGAATACTTTCAGATAATCCACAAAAAAGAGTATTTTGAGAAACCTGAGAGCACTGTGCTTTAAAAAAAAAACATTTGAAATATGATTGCAGACACTTTTCCTGCATGTTCCTGGTTGTCATCATACCCACATTTATATTCACTGCAATCTGCTGAGCCTGTCTAATTAATGTCTAATTCCTTTCAAACATGCTGAACATTATATTTGCATTCTGTAATCTGTGTCTTGCACTTTACATAATGACTCGCACTATTATGTGTGTTTGAATGGTGCACTTCACATTTGATGTGGCTGCTGTCTTGCACCTGAACTTCCCCTCAGAAATCAATACAATATTGATCAGTTATAGAGTACACCTATCTATCATCTGTCTTGGTCAAACTGGTCCACACAATCCCCACATGCATTAGTTAGTGTGCTCTTCTATGATATTCTCTGTGTGAGAGTTACCTGGTCTGACCTTCAAGGGAGCCCAGGGGTTAACTACATGTGATATGGCCTCTTTTTATTCTTTTATTCTTAAACCGAGTTACTGCTACAGTACTGTAGATACAGTGTGCTCTGCCTGCATTTGTTCATGTTGTGTTTATTACTGTGCGTACCAAAACTACGCTCTAAACCACAGGCCACCTACACCACCTCTTCATACTGTGGGATGAAAGGACTTCCTCTCCCTTTTTTTTTTCTCTCTTTCACTCTTCCATATTCAGCATGAGATCTTCTGGGCTACCAAAATCTTCTCCGACTACATAAGGCATTTCTCTTTTTGGGTCTCAAAAATAATAATTTGATAATTCTTTGGGTTATCTCTTTGCTCAAGTGACAGTTAATAATAAATGGCAAACAAACATTACTTCCCGTTTCTGTATCCTGTTGTAGCTAAGCACAGCCATGAGTAAAATGTTTAATCATACAGTGACACCTACACTACATGTAAAATGCATGACTGTCATTGCATTTGAACCGAAATATCACCAAGAGCCATTTGTTTTAAGTAATGATACCACAAGAACATTTATCCAGAAAACCACTTAAAAAAGAGGTTGTTGTAAATTATAGAGCAATGGATACTTTGCAGATGTCAAAAGATAGTATAACATGCCCTTAAATATTCATAGAAGCACCACATCTTGCCTGTCTCAAAGGTATAGTTCATCAAAAATAAATAAATAAATAGAATAGAAAATAAAAATCACTCATCATCATGTTGTTCTAAAACTGTAGCTGGGTTTCCATTACAGATTTGTGCATAACTTCTGCAATATTTTATAAATGTTGATAAAAAACATTGCAAAATAATATTTAAACATTTTTTTATCCTCTCGTGATAAATCATGGCAATCGATGTTCACTCTAAAAAGATCAGTAAAAATAGGGCAAAATTTACTGTATAATTTGAAGGAATTTTCTGTATTTTTTTACAGGTGTTTTACCAGTATTTCGAATTTCACACTTCATTGCATTGTGTTAATGCTAACAGAGATGTCTGTAAAATGAATGGATAATGTTGTATGTAATGAGGTGTCAGTGCTTCTTCTGTTATTTTATGGATTTATTTTTTTACAGTGTTTGTAGGTTTCTGTATAGTATATCACAGCTCCTGCATCAGCCATTATTTTTAATCGTGTTTAAGTGTGTATCTTTAGCAAAGCAGTGCGGAGAGCCGCTTCTGGGGTGCTTCTAAAACGTGCCATGGTGCAGCTGACATAAACACAAGCATTGACTCAAGTGACCAAGATCAGCTCCAGTGGCTGTGTCGGTAAATAAGGGTTTATCCAAGCATTAATGGCAAAGAAAGCCCCTTACACTTGAGAGCGGCCACATTTCTTGGAGGTTATAGTACATTAAAGAATGATCGGTGGACTTTTATGTATGCCAGGTGACATGTAAATGCAGTTTTGCAAAATATTACTTTTTTTGTGATATATGGGAGTTTTTGCTAAAATTTTAAGTTTCTACTGGGCTTATTTTCAATTTGTGCAATTTGAAGGGTAATGGAAATGTGAATTCCATATTTTAAGAAATTTCTCAGTGGATCAATGGTGTTCGGTCACCAACATTCTTCGTAATATCTTCTTTGGTGTTCTGCAGAGGAAAGAAAAACATACAGGTTTGGAACAACATGAGGGTGAGTAAATGATGACAGAATTTTCATTTTTGGGTTACCCATCCCTTTAAAAAAGACTTTGTTTGGGGCCACTGTATGTATCTCAGTACAAAAATTGGTTTTCATTTACTTAATTACAGTTCAGTATACTGTATTAATTGATATGTGAGACCGAACTGTTTTCATATTAATTTTTTTTTTTTTTTAAAACTCATTGCTATCTAAAATTAAATAATTTGTGCTGTGACTTTAATTGCTGCTCTCATGTTGTCGACGAAATACATTCAATTTACAATGCTTGTCGTAACTGGATACTTCATCCGTTTAATTCATTTGTGTCTTAGAGAGTCTTTCATATTATGACTGTACTTAGCAATAGGAGTAAATAAGGATAGGCCGCATAGCACGATGATCTATGAGTAAATTAAAGAGCCAGTCTCCGTGGGCCAAAGATAAGAATCGTATTTCCATTAGGTCGATTGCAAAGAGTTCCAATAGCATGAAAAATGTGTTTCATGCACTCTTCCTGCCTCTCCCTCGCTCTGTCTTCCCTGCAGCATACAGGATCTGGACGCAAAAAGTGCATTGTTTCATCATAATGGAGATGTTAAACTCGATGAATATGTTTGTATTATGCGCATGCATTAAATCCACCTCCATGCCTACGTGGGATAATTAAACGGTGAGGCGCCTGGAACAAAAGCCGGACACAAAAGGACTCAAACTTCTTAATGACTTCAGCCAAAAGCTCTGTGTCTCTGGGTCGCGCATGCTCGAATCGATCCATCCCCGTGCTGCTCCCGCGGCGCACCCCTGACCTTGTCCTAAGTTAGTGTAATTAATTAAAATCTGGAGAGGCGTTGACGCTTGATGGATTGTTCCTTCTTGTTTGCTACAGCTACGACGGTAATCGCAGAGTAGCGTTTCCCCCTGAAGCTCCCTGCATCATTCTATATATATTTATTGTCATGTCAGCATTGACGTCTCTTCAAGAGTCACTTCATTACAGAATAACATTAAGATCAGACCAACACACACAAAGAAGCTATTTCTCTCATAAACACAATGATTTTTATAGGTCTACCAACTACCCTTAAAGGAATAGTTCACCCAAAAAAATAAAACTTTGCTGAAAATTCACTCACCGTCAGGCCGTCCAAGATGTAGATGGGTTTGCTTCTTCATCAGAATAGATTTGGAGAAATGTAACATTACATCACTTGCTCATCAATGAATCCTTTGAAGTGAATGGATGCCAGAATGAGAGCTCAAACAACTGATTAAAAAAAAACCCCACAATAATCCACAAGAAGTGGAAACCACTTTGGCCAANGTGCCAGAATGAGAGCTCAAACAACTGATTAAAAAAAACCCCCACAATAATCCACAAGAAGTGGAAACCACTTTGGCCAAACGACAAGTCTATTAGTACTGTTTTGAGGCATTTTTACTTGTAAACAATGCTTGATCTGTGCATATTTCTCCCCTGATTCAGACAAAACTACTTTTTCATTGGAGAAAGAAATTTACTTGTATTTTAGCCAGAAACAGTATGAAGGTAAAAAAAAAAAAAAACACACACGTCTTGGTGGATTTGTTTCTTACAAACACACAACTTTTCACTTCACAAGATGTTTAATGATGAAGCCATGTGGATTACTTGTGGATTATTGTGATGTTTTTTTATCAGCTGTTTGGACTCTCAATCTGATGGCACCCATTCACCGCAAAAGGATCCATTGGTAAGCAGTTAATGTAATACTAAATTTCTCAATCTCTGTTCCGATGAAGAAACAAATCTACCTCTAGGGTGGCCTGAGGGTGAGTAGGCCTACATTTTCAGCCAATTTTCATTTTTAAGTGACCTATTCCTTTAAAGCCTAACCATCACAGACCTGATACATTGTTAGATTTACAGAGCCAAAAAACCACTTGAAAGGGAAAGTGTAAAATCACCTGGTATAAACACTTACCATCTTTATCTGAAAGTAATAGGTGCATGTTCTAAGACAGCAGCTGACCTTGAAGTAAATGTTAATCATTAGTTACATCCATTATTGATCCACACTAATTAAACTAATTGTTGGATGTTCAGGGTCGCTCAGTAGGCATCACAATGGTGCAACAGTCATATTCAGAATCAAGAACACCCACACCCTTACCTCAACTTTCAATCCTACACAAGCATGCATCCAAAAGAGGATTCGCTATTCATCAACATCTCACTTATGCCGAGCAAAATCACAGAGAACCCACTCCAAAAGCCAATTAACCCGCACATTCATGCAATCAATGACAGCTATACAGATCCTACACCTTGGGCGAGAATGAAATCTGTAATGAAGTCTTACCCGGTCAAACACTCGCTGGCTGTTGTGAGTGTAATAGCCCATTTAACAGAGAATTGGTCCGGCTTAGTGTCAGTAAACTTTGACTTCAATCTCATTGTTCTCACATCATATTTGAACAACACCGTTATTCCACGCTGAGTAGTGTGAGGTGGGATTTGAGAGGGATGAGTGAGGTTTAAATCTTTTAAAGAGTTTGATAGTCACCGCACAAAATCAAACATGCCGAGGCCCATCTCATTCTAGACATGGTTTTGCAGAATAATGTTGCTGAGAAAGAGAAAGTGAGACAGAGATGAAAAGAGAACAATTATTGGTTGGCTGCCGGCGGAATCGGCAGATGCTCATCATGTCATATCTTGGCAACCATCATTTCATTTCTCAAAATGGCACAATATCATTACCTCTGTCCTCCTCTCTGACGCACATGCGCTGATTTTATGTAATAGATGTGTTTGTTTAGTGTGTAAGGTCAAGGATGAAGAGAAAGAGTGGTATAGCCCCACACCCATCATCAGATCATCAATAAATCTGAAAAAAGAAAGACAGCTTGAGAAAGACAGAGACATACTGTCAACCAAATAAAACCTACAAATATTCAATTTCTTGCATTTAAGATCTTAAAGGCATAGTACACTTAAAAATGACAAACGTTCTTCTTTTTCTTTCAAACAATGAAAGTCAATGGTGTCCAGTGTTTTGGACACCACTGCTGTTTTGTTGTACAAAAACAAGTATCCTCAACTGTGTTACAGAAAGAAAGCAAGTCACGCTGGTTTGACAAGAGCATGAGTAAAGGATATACAGAATATACATTTTTGGGTGAATTATGTCTTTAAAGCTATATGTATTATTTATTATTCTCTCTGAAATACTTGTTTCTTGTTAGTCAGTTGTGGCATTCTGTCACAAAGTGAACCTTGGGGATCTGCTTTGAGTAGTGTACCTCTTGTTCTGTCACTCTGTGGTCCCTAAATGTAAGCTAATAAAACAATTCCAATTAGGATCAATATTTCATGTCCATTTATTAATTTATTTGGTAAGTAGCCATGTAATAGATGGTATATTATTTACAAGTCAGTAAGCTACCCCCCAAAAAAATCCTTTGTTCACCCAGTCAGAGTTTATTTAATGACTGTTTATTATTCATTACATATTTTCTGCGAATCACAATCCTAGCTGAATTACTTTTGAAAGAGAAATATCTCATTATTTCCATCAATGAGTTCCTGTATCTGTGTCTCTCTTAAAACTGTAGCTAATCATCTCCACGCTGCTAGAGTTACAGTGTTAATCATAAATGCTTATTTTACAGCTCCTCAAAATGACTTTCGCGTTATAGCTTCTTAATTATACACATCTCCTTATAGCCCAGATAATCATCTCCAGCAGCATGACGGGGGGAGATTTAACAGACCGCTTGGAGGCGCTGTTGTTTGCTGAAATTCATCTGATGTCGAGAAACCGATGCCTGTGATTTTTCTAATGTGAGGCCAATCGTGAATTATAAAGGGCAACAAACAAACTCTAATGTCATGTTACGCGCTTCAGGAAAATAGAAGCTTTTATGAAATATTACAATCTCTGCTGAGAGCTCAAAATCACTGAGAGAAAAGCACTGTCGGTTGTTTAGAACTGTCAGCGAATTAGACCATAACTCAAATTAGCAGCCTACAATATTATAATATGCATTATTCATTAAATTTGCCCTTGAGGTGACAATTAAAACACATAATAATAGGCTATCCGTCTTGTCCCTTAAATTTCCTCTCAGAGTTTTAGAGACCGGTAGGTCGCTGCGCTTCCGCTAGAGGGCGCATAGTGCACATGGAAGAGACGTACAACGCGAGAGCTTTCAACTCATTGCGACACGAAGAGAACTTGGTAACCGTCTGACAAGAGCTTAACACAGCACCCACACATTACCGTGTTAATAACGGAGGAAAGAAAAGAAGAGCATTCCGAAATGAGAGTTTGTTTCTTGATATCAAACAATCAGTTTAGCCTGTCGCTGGCATACAGCAGTCTTGAGAAAGAGATAAAACGGAAGGAAAGACGGAGAGAGATAAATCTTGTTACTGATATGAGGCTCGCTGGTAAACAATCGGATGAATCTCATTAGATGCAAACGGACCGTCGGAGAAGCCACACTGTAAAAATGTTACATTTTCGTTTAAAACCCTGCCTTCTTTGCAGGAAAGGAAGTGATTATGGGATGGCATGGATTTTGTCATTTAATTGTGTAGTTAATGCCAGAATACCCACCAATTTGAGCTATTAAAATCTGTTACTGCAAAATGTACTGATGATAACCCCAGTGGTATAATGGAAGGCCACGTCACTCAAAGTCGGCTTGTAACCAATAATAACAAAGACAAAGCGCAACAGTGTTACAATAACACTAAAGAGCTTCAGGGTAACACACGTGACGCTTAAATAATGCCATAAACACTAACTACACAACAAAATACTAAAAGTAGCTTATAAAAATGGCATTTGGCCAACAGTTATAATGATATTCATACTTTATACTTAAAAGCATTTGATTTCAAAAAATATTTTACAGTACATATGTATCTATGTATATATACTTTTATGTAAATATAATTCACACCCTAGCTACTGTATAATGTGACATCCAGTTAACAAGTTTTACTGAAGCATTTTTATCTTTCCCCACACTGAAATTACTAGAATTTCTTTTTCTTGTTTTTTTTTTTTTTTTGTACAGATTCCTCCACATACACGCGCGCTCTCGGCATGCGCGCTCGTGAACTGCATACTAAAGAGTACACTTTCCGTGCTTCAGATTCAAAACATTCAAATATCACCATTAAGAAATTGCTTCTTAAATAAGTATCACATTCATCATATTGCTAACTATAGACATATATTACACACACACGCGCGCACTTACATTTCGTATAATGACAAATGAATTGGAGAGGACTAGAAACTGACAGATAAAAACAACTGTAGAAGAATTTCTGTCCACTGTGAATCGCGTTCCCCAGTGCTAATATTTACCTTGAATGCGACTGGTTGACTTTATAAGACATGTAAATCAATTCTCATTCTCCGTTTAAAGAGAGCTGGAGTGGGGATGTGAGGGCGCATTGAGGAGGGAGGGAGCGTCTGATTGACGTTCACTGGGTCGAATCAAGTGACGCAGCGCTGGCAGTCCGGGCCGTCCATTGGCTGCTGGTGGCAAGAGCTCTGCGCAAAACAACGCACTGGTGCTCACTCTCCTTGCAGAACTCGGGAAGAGGGGACCTACGGATTTCTAAGCATCCCGCAGATATTATGGACTATTAGACAACTATATGTAGAAAAGTGTTATTTGTCTGCTGTAGCTCGCGTTCAGGATTTAATTTTAAATTGATTTACCAACTCGCTAAGCAAAAGAGTTTTGGAAAGATTTTCCTTCTCAGTAATAAGGATCGGGGCATCTTTAGGTTCTGCAATGTCTTGCTGTGACGCACGGACTACTAAATTCTGCTCTCCTTGAGACAGCACTATATCAAATGGCTATAGATCTTGCGCATATGGCGACATGGTTTCCGGCTGACACGGGAGCTTTCTTGTTCGTTTGGGAAGTTGCACAGCGCGTATGTTTTCTTGGACCAAAGCGATGGGTAATTCCTAAGCTGTGACTGGAGAAGAAACGGTGTCAAGACAGAGCGAGGGAATAAAGCGGAGTGCACTTGTTGTTTGGAGATGATTTTGATATTTCTCTTTTTCTCTATCTTGGATGGAGGGTTATCGCAGCTGCACTTCTCGGTACCGGAGGAGCAGGAGCGCGGGACGGTTGTGGGAAATATCGCCGAAGATCTGGGTCTGGACATCACCAAACTTTCCGCGCGCCGTTTCCAGACCGTGCCTAGCTCGCGCACGCCGTACCTGGAGGTCAACTTGGAGAACGGAGCGCTGGTGGTGAACGAGCGCATCGACAGAGAGGAGATATGTCGTCAGAACGTCCCGTGCCTCCTGCACCTCGAAGTGTTTTTGGAGAACCCGCTCGAGCTGTTCCGCGTCGAGATCGAGGTCATGGATATTAACGACAATCCGCCGAGTTTCCCAGAGACGGACATCACCGTGGAGATCACCGAGAGCGCTACACCGGGCACCCGCTTCCCGGTGGAGAACGCCTTCGACCCTGACGTGGGGACTAATGCCTTGAGCACATACGCCATCACCACTAACAACTACTTTTATTTGGACGTACAGACGCAAGGCGACGGCAACCGCTTCGCGGAGCTCGTGCTGGATAAACCCCTGGACCGAGAGCAGCAGGCGGTGCACAGGTACGTGCTCACCGCCGTGGACGGAGGGCAGCCGCAGAAGACCGGCACCGCACTGCTAGTGGTTAAAGTGCTGGACTCCAACGACAACGCGCCCACGTTCGATCAATCCGTTTACTCTGTGAGCTTGCGCGAGAACTCCCCAGTTGGCACGCTCGTTATTCAGCTCAACGCCACTGATATGGACGAGGGCCAGAACGGAGAGATTGTTTACTCTCTAAGTAGTCACAATCCGCCGCGAATTCGGGATCTGTTTAACATCGACTCGCGCACCGGGAGGATTGAAGTGACCGGTGAGGTGGATTACGAGGAGAGCAGCACGCATCAGATCTACGTTCAGGCTAAAGACATGGGACCGAACGCCGTGCCCGCGCACTGCAAAGTTCTGGTCAAACTCATCGACGTGAACGACAACACGCCGGAGATTAGTTTCAGCACGGTCACGGAGTCGGTAAGTGAGCAGGCTGTCCCGGGCACGGTGATCGCTCTGCTGAGCGTCACGGACCGTGACTCCGGCGAGAACGGACAGATGACCTGCGAGCTGCACGGCGAGGTTCCGTTCAAACTCAAGTCGTCTTTCAAAAACTATTACACGATCGTCACGGACGGTCCGCTGGACCGCGAGAAAGCGGAGTCTTACACGCTCACGGTGGTCGCCAAAGACAAGGGGG
The DNA here is from genome assembly GCA_004124795.1 of Poropuntius huangchuchieni. Classification (NCBI taxonomy): domain Eukaryota; kingdom Metazoa; phylum Chordata; class Actinopteri; order Cypriniformes; family Cyprinidae; genus Poropuntius; species Poropuntius huangchuchieni. The sequence goes on from SCHK01223043.1 coordinate 16,675, forward strand.
TGCCGTCTCTCTCCACGAGCAAGTCCATCAAAGTGCACGTCTCGGACGAAAACGACAACGCGCCGAGATTCATGCAGTCGGTTTACGACGTGTACGTGACGGAAAATAACGTCCCGGGCGCTTACATTTACGCGGTGAGCGCCGTGGACCCCGACGTTGGACAGAACGCCTATGTCACTTACTCCATATTGGAGTGCGAAATACAGGGCATGTCCATCTTAACCTACGTGTCAATAAACTCTGAGAACGGCTACTTGTACGCGCTGCGTTCTTTTGATTACGAGCAAATAAAAGAGTTCAGTTTTATGGTGCACGCCAAAGACTCCGGCGCGCCCGAGTTAACGGCCAACGCCACTGTTAATGTCATCATAGTGGACCAGAACGACAACGCCCCCTCTATAATCGCGCCTCTGGGCAAAAACGGCACCGCGAGGGAACATTTGCCCCGCTCAGCCGAGCCGGGATACCTGGTGACCCGTATTGTGGCCACGGATGCGGATGACGGTGAGAACGCGCGCCTCTCGTACAGCATCCTCCGAGGAAACGAGCTCGGGATGTTCCGGATGGACTGGAGAACCGGTGAGCTCCGCACCGCGCGCCGGGTATCCAGCAAACGGGACCCGCCGCACCCGTACGACCTGTTGATCGAGGTGCGCGACCACGGGCAACCGCCGCTCTCGTCCTCTGCGAGCGTCAACGTAGTGCTGGTGGACAGTATAGTGGAGGGCCGGAGCGGCGACCGGGGCTCGGTCAAGTCCAAAGAGGGCTCGCTGGACCTCACGCTCATCCTCATCATCGCGCTCGGCTCCGTGTCCTTCATCTTCCTCCTCGCAATGATCGTGCTGGCGGTGCGCTGTCAGAAGGACAAGAAACTGAACATCTACACGTGCATGGCCGGAGACTCGTGCTGTCAGTGCTGCAGTCGCCAAGCGCGCGGGCGCAAGAAGAAGCTCAGTAAATCGGACATCATGCTCGTCCAGAGCACCAACGTGGCCAGTACCGCACAGGTGCCGGTGGAGGAGTCAGGCAGCTTCGGCTCGCACCACCAGAACCAGAACTACTGCTACCAGGTGTGCCTGACTCCGGAGTCCGCCAAAACCGACCTGATGTTCCTTAAACCGTGCAGCCCATCACGGAGCACAGACACAGAGCACAACCCGTGTGGGGCAATCGTTACCGGATACGCGGATCAGCAACCAGATATCATCTCAAACGGAAGCATTTTATCCAGCGAGGTGAAAACACATTTTATTACCTATCTGGGCAACACTTCATCTTAATTCAGTATGAAATTCTTGCATCATTAGCAAGCAATTGTCATATTAACGTTGCCATATTAAATCTTAGGATTTTTAAATATAAATTCATATAAAAATTAAGAAGACTGCTAAGGCATATATCAGTGTTAGTGTTTCAGTTCAACACTTTATATATTTAGAGTGTTAAAGTTTTAAATGTAATAATAAAAAACCTCAAAACTGAGTATCAAAAATGTGTAGAAATTACAGAAATTCTTGTGAGAAGTTCAGTGAATGGAAACATCTTTCTGTACATACCCTATATGCACCTTAAGAGGCTATTCAGTGGTGATCTTTCAGCTTCCTGTGTTTGTAATGTCAGATTGTAATCATCTGCTTGCTTATGACTCACATAGTGCTTTTAAAGGTAGCTTGGGGCTGTAGTGCTATTTTCAGGCGCTTTAATTACACTACAGCACTTCAGGGTCAGTTACATAGAAGGATGTAACCACATATTCAAGATTGGATGGAAACCAGATGTAAACATTTCAGAATCAATCAATGAAAATCCTATATCGATTGACCGATAATAGGAATAAATAGGGGATGTGAATGTTGAGGGTGCTTACAAGCTGGTATATCATTTCTGCTCTGATACTAGCATCTTTCTTTTTGCCTCCGAGACAAGCCATGTTATCTTAAGTGAGCCCCACATCCGACAAGGTCTACCTTACTATCCCCTGGCACTCTCTGAAAGGGTGTAGCCCTGGAGTCAAGTCGGAGGAGGGAGGGGAGGGGGTGTATTGGACGAGGGTTTAAGTATGCTAAGCACACAGTCGCTGGGTATCAGTGGAACAAAGGCGGTTCTATGGTTGAGGTGCTCTAGTGCATGGACAGAGCAGAACAGAGGCCTGACCAGTGTTTTAATGACAAATGCAGAATATCAAATGAACTTGCTCATCATCATTTTTATTACTATTTATTATTGTTGTTGCTGTCTTTTAGACCAAGCACCAGAGAACTGAGCTCAGCTACCTGGTGGATAGGCCCCGTCGTGTTAACAGGTGAGATTACCGTTTAAATACAATGTACACACACACCATGCATTTTCATGTTTTATGGAGAATTTCAATAGACATAACGGTTTTTATACTGTACAGACTTTATATTCTATCCTAAACCTAACCCTCACATAAAACTTAACATAAAAATAAAAAAAATCACATAAAAATTCTGCATTTTTACATTAAATAATAATAATAATAAAATGTTTTATTACATACCTTTTTTCTTTACAATTTATTAAGTTTTTGCTTTTACAAATGATTTACTTTATCTTTATAGTATTTTTACAAATGGAGATTTTGGGATATTTTACAGCTCACTTCTGGGTACACACACATTTACCTACAGTATGGGAACATTCCATAGACTTTTATTTATTATACACAGTTATAAATACTATAACTTATGACCAAAAATCCAGAAACCTTTCTGTATTTTTACAAAAAAAAAAAAAACACTTTATTTTTACATACCATTTTTTACAAATGAGGACATCCCTATAGGGAGCTTTTGTCAGATTTAGCTCACTTCTAGGTACAAAATATAACCCCAAAATGGTTAAACAGAATAAAAACCACACCGAGACAAAGAAAGAGAGGTATAAATGACGTGGCGCCTAGCCAAAATGACAAAATGTGACTCAGCATTGCATGTGTCATTGTAATGTTTGATACTACACAGTACTGATACAGAATTTGATATTGAATTTAATCAGCAGTCTAAACTATGCCAAAAGTGTTAAATAACCAAAACAATCAATACTTGTAAAAGGAAAAAGCAGTACAAAGCTCCAATTACCAAATGACTACTAAACCATAAAACTTCCTTTATAGTTCAGCATTTCAAGAGGCAGATATCGTCAGCTCTAAAGACAGCGGACATGGAGATAGCGAGCAGGGAGACAGCGACCATGACGCCACCAACCGGGGTCACACAGCAGGTGAGTTGATTACGAGTTTCTCACCTTACTGTCGACCTCACGCTAGATTTGAAAGAAGCATAGAGGAGTGAAAGGCCCCTGCGGAATGAACGCTGAGGAGAAACATAGGCAGCGATAGACATTGGGAAATTGTTCGCATCTTGGCTTTCAAAGCAACGCGACAAGCCTTCAACCGATTCCAGCAGTGGATCAATATAGGGACTGCGTGGAAATTATACATCTGTCAACAGAGCTAAACGGATTTCAGTCAATGCCGCGAAGGAGTCTGGCTTGTCTGATGGACAGGCTTTCTGAAGCATTTAATGAGTATTTGAAAGCTTCCACGGTAACGAATCCAAACAGCTGCCCACCACCCCACCTACACCCCCAAACACAATTATTTTCCCATTCATATTAAATGCCAATAACGTTTGAGTCAAGCACGACGAAATGGCAATCGTTCGTTGGAGACGAATTTGATTTTATTTTGTTTATTCTTTATTTATTTATATTCAATTTGATGAGCTTTTTTGACTTTCAAGTTCTATATTTCATAGCTGCTCGTTTATTGATCAAGGTGGAGCCTTACAGCTTCGACTGGATAAGGCTTTGACCTTTCTCTCCAAAGAATCATGACATTCAGCCTTCAGTTTGGCAAACAGTTAGATGATGGGTTGCCAGATATTACGTATGCGCCAGGCACAATGGAATACAAATTCTTGAAAAGAGCACGGATTCACAGTTTAGGTAACTACAGTACGAGAAAACTTCACAAGGCCTTTCTGGGGGGGAAAAAAAAAAATCGGGAGAAAGGCAGAGGGATTGAGATTTTTTGAAAACTTATTAGAGCATCAAAGAGGTAAAATGAGAAGATGTGTGTGTGTGTGTCCTTTCCTTCCTTGCTCTCCTCTGGGTGTGTGTTGGCAAGCTCGCAGTTTCTGCACTCCCATTTCAGTGCCTGTCTCCGCATAGCCAATTATCACAGCAAGGTTAAGATGAAGGCCTGGGACATTGACAGGGGTAGAACCACTGCATTAACAACCACTTACATACACTCACACTCGCTATCTGTTCACACATCCCTACCTCACCTCCTTTTGTTCTTACAGCTTCAATTTGTAGATATCAGACTAAATTAAGAGAATCCCAGCCAAAGGACAGAAGATAAAGACAAAGAAGCATTTTAACCCTCATGTTGTGTAATGCACTCTACTGATATAAAAGAGAACCCAGTGATCAAAATATAAAAAATAATAGGTGCCACTTTACAAAAAGACTCCATTTATCAACATTAACTAACTCGGGTTATTTTGACCTTTCAGAACATATGAAAATTAGAATAAAAGGTGTATGTACTGATGTAAGTAATGTGACATTTAATGAAACATTTGAAAACATTCTTCATAATTTTTATAAGATCAGAAAAGCCTGATATTTTAAAGTAATGTATATCCGTCGAGCTATTTAAATGGCCTCTCAGATGAGCGTGAGGGTGAAACTAGAAGAGCTGGGGTCAGAGAAAGGCCGTTTTCCATGATTTAGACTGTTACATCTGCATTTGTTTGCAAAGAGACAGAGGCGTGACAAATTGCACAATTAGATTAACACGAGTGAGCGATAGATTGATGATTATCTATAAATGAGGGATGTGTGGTGATGACGTTAATCAAATCACTCCTGTCGCTGTAATTTAATGCTATCAGATCCCAATCAGGCAACTCCATTTGCTCTGGAAGCATACACACACACAGTTTATAGAGAAAGCTAATGCTGGGGGAATAACTTAGAAACTTTAGTTACAAGCTATTCATGATTTTAAGTAGTTCAACTAAGCTATCCTTTGGAAAAAACAAGCTATTAACAAAAGGCAGATAAATACTAAGGTATTATCAGGGTGCAATATCTTTTTAAATGTATATCTGATGATATAATTTATTCAGCAATTCATGCAAAGATCTCAAAGTACAATTAAAATGCAAAACATACAAAATGGTATTGTTTATTGTCATAAACAATACCATTTAACATGTTTTGCTACACAAAATAGAAAATATACCATAAATGAATCAGTGAATATTTTTAAATGATTTATCCATTTAAACAGCTGTTTGTTCTTTGGATTATTGCTTCAGCTCGCTCAGTATGAAGTTCTGTGTTCAGTACAATGTGACAAAAGCAGTCATGCTTGCTACCATAAAAGATACATAATTAAATAACTTCACATTACTGAAAATAGTACAGTTAGTAGAGTCACTCCCCAAGACAATGCAGATGATTTCAATGGCTAGAAGCTGGTTTTGAATGAAAACCTACCCTGATTGTTCTTCAAAACTAATTTACCATAGTTTCCTCCCAACTCTATAGAAAAAACTCTCGTCCTCAGCATGTGAGCTCAGGTCTTTGGTCAGCCCGACGACAGGTGTTCTTAAAAGGAAATTCTGCTCATCAGGGCTTTGGCAGTGTTTTTCCTTTTCGTTCTGATACTTTTGCACACCATTGATAAAAGATGTGATGAGGTCTCCAGAAGAGAAAATGCAAGAGAAGCGGAAAGAGACGAAAATAACACACACACAGTGGGATGCGGAGCACTTCCTGATGGAGAACAGCTTAGTTAGTCAGTGTGTTTGTACTCAACGCAGCATCTCTTTTTCTCTAGATATCTGCAGCCCCAGAGTCCAGCATCTAGTCAGATCATTAATGTTTTCAATAAAGCTCCCAGCCGCACTGAGGATATCTAATATCTGATTGAATACAGGTCTGCAATTATAGGATTTCATGAGCAATTATGTAGATATTTTTATTTCTTTATTTATTTATTGGCCATGAAGTGCAGGTGTTAATCTATAGCATACAACCTGCTACACCAGTCTTTGCGAAGATGTATTGTATTGCAGAATAATGGAATAAACCGTGCAAATGCAGTTTGCTGAACCATATCGCTGTTAGATTTTAAACGCAATTATTCTGACAGCTCGAATTTCTCTTGACAGCTAAAAAAAATCATAAAATCCTCGAGGTGCACCGCTTGCAATGCATAATGGATGCTGCATTGTCATGTTCTTTTTATCCAAAGAGCACTAATGCTGAACTATCAGCCCAAATTTCAGCATTTAACTCAGATTGAACCATTTAATGACTGCATTCAAACTTTGTTTTATAGATAATTTCAACCTTAATCCTCATTCGAATAGGACTTGTTTTCCCAGAGGATGGTAATTTTTTGTTTCACAGACACACTTTGCGATTTAAATCCCATCCAAATTGAAAATGTCTGTTTTTCTACCACAACCATTGCTGTTAACTCGGGGTCCTCTGAGAAATCTAATCCAGTTTGTATAGAAGCATCTGCGATTGGAGTATATTACTTTTTTTTTTTTTCCCTCAATGTTTCTCTATATTTTTTTCACGTTCTATCATAAATATGCTTTTAATAGGTTGTAAATAGGAGTAAAAGCTACAGAAATCTCAATCCTGTCCAAATCAATACATGAAATCAAAGATGTTCTGGGTAAATAACTGTAACAGTAAAACCTAAAAATCCCTTCCAATTTGTTGCTTCAGCGTGCCAGCATTTGCATATACAGTATATCCTCCATTACCCTGCAATCTCCACCAAATTTGGATTCTGTTCTGCTAACCAGGATTCAAATCTACATCAGGATATATTATTCTACTGCTAAATTATGCTAAATTCATAAAACACTATTATTTTGCTGTCACTAGCATTTCCTTCAGAACATGCCAATCTGGTAGTTTTCTTTTTCACAAAGCCTACAAAAGCAGACCTCAGTCAGATGAAACAATATCAGGTCTTACATGATCTACATGAGTCTCCGCATGTGACTGTGATATCGATGTGAACGTCATGCTGTGAGCTTCTGTCTGCGTGCTCTGTGGGGATATTTAGAGACCGCTGTTCTAATTACATTGAGTTTGATTGTATGCAGTCAGGTTTATCTGTGTACTTAATATTGATGATGTAAAAAGGCCTTGGATCCCCGCTTTAAAGAGATTTATGCCACTGTGTACATCCACATATCTCTGTCCATATATATCACCCTGATATAATGGTGAAATAACAAAGTGGACAGGTTGTGGAAGTGATCTATGGATTTCACAACACATCTAAACAGAGATGTGAGCTGAACGTGGGTTCAGATGTTGCGTCTGTAAGATTAGAAGTACTGAGGTGCGCGAAGGAAAGAAGAATCACATGAGAAATCTCTTTAACTTTGCTTATCCCTGACAGCAATGGTACACAGAGCAAATTGAGACTTTTGCTTAAGCTTCTCAGATCTCTCCTGAGAAAAATACGCTAGTAATCTCACATATATGTCTCCTCTAGAGTTTCATAAAAGATCTCAGCAATGTCAAAAGCTGTACTAAGAAACCCCCTCCCCCCCAAAAAAAAAGATTAAAGTGTGCCTATTATGGGTTATGAAAGGTTCATATTTTGGTTTTTGGA
>SCHK01223043.1:24624-35062 GCA_004124795.1 Poropuntius huangchuchieni
CTCAACGACTCAATTAATTTTTCCAAACCCCTCCTTTGCCCAAGGCTAATTGGCAGTGATTGGTCAATCTCATTTAAAGCAGTGTTTGTGAGCTTTTAACGTTCCGAAAGCGGCACCTAGTGGCAAAGAATGAATTTGCACTTTCATTCAGACCAACGAGTCATTTTTAAAATGAACCCCAAAACATGAAACGGTTTGGGGTTCATTTTAAAAACGACTCGTTTCAATGATTCAGAGTTGATTCTTTCTTTTGAGAGACAATAACTTCATACACTGTGCACTTTCAGATTTAAAACTTTGCAGGATGTTTTCATTCACTAAGAGCTGTGTTACACACTGCATGAAAAATCCATAACAGAGGCACTTTAAGATGAACTAAAGTATCTTGACTTTATAGCTCTATGTTAACACAATCTTTTTTCCTCTTAATAAATTTGAGGCAAATTTGATTGTTTTGATACTTAAAAAAGAGCAACTTATAAGCAATGAAAGGGTAGAGTTGGTGTATCATGTCCTACTTTAAGTGTACGTTTATGCCTGGAGAGTAAATAACTTGATACGAATAATCTGGAAGGCCTCATCACCAATTATCTTGCATTTTCTGTGCTGTCCAGTAAATTAAAGAGTGGTTATGTGCTCAAACAAGCTGATTACTTTGTGCACAACTTAACCAGACACTTTGATCACTAAATAATACTTCATCATCTGTTGAAGTTCCCTATAGCAATACTAATAAGCACCGTGCTGTGGGTCTGAGTAGCACTTTATGCATATTTCTGCAGGTCCCAAAGCCACGCTAATAACATGTTTCCTGGTCACCTATGCAAATCATTACAACAGTTCTGCACTAATAAATCGTTATTCCCTTGTGTGTTCATTTAGGCATTAATACACACACACACACACACACACACATAGAATGGTCAGCTTTATCAGAAGCGTAGATTTGTCCTTTGATCTCACTCAGAAGAGCTTCTGCCACAAGGAATTAGAGATTAGAGATTGGCCTGACATGCATCCACCCCCTCCTTCTCCTCCTCTGTCGGCCTTTGTCTTTACCTTTGTATCAAATTTCCCATATCAGCCTACAGACTCTTTCATCCTCACCTCTTTTTTTTTTGAATTCCCTTCAAATTTCCTCTTTTAAATTGGTCTTCCTCATTGTACCTGTTTGAATCTGACCTTGGTGCATCACTGTATCTGCTCCTACTCCTTCACTCTTATATGGGTCGTTCCTTTTATGGCACTCTGTAACTTAAAAAAAAGAATTCACTTGCATTTTTTAGAATTAATTTAAGAAGACATACACTCTGGTGAGGCCTAGGCACTTTTATCAAATATAACTTGATTATTTATTACACAGCAGGATTGATAGTCAGCCCTATCAGTGAGGGACTGAGAATTAAATCACCTTTTAAAATTATTTACATTATCACAATGATTTCTGTATTGTAATAAAATAAGATAGAATATTTTAAACTAAAATAAGTTGATTAAATGCCACAGAATTCATCAAATTCATTGCTAATACTTAAAGATGTTTGTGCTGCCGCTTTCCTACCAACATTATGTCAATTTCAGGAGGATGATATTATTAATGACAAGGCTCTTTGTAATGTACTTTATAAACAATTGTAATTTAGCCTCAATGGCTACCAGAACGTCCAGTGCAGTACAGCATATGGAAATTATAAGAAAAAAATGGTTACACTTATTATTTTTAAGTGTAATTATACATTTAAGTATTGAGTAATATTAATTAACTACATGTACTTATTATATGGTTAGGGTTTGGCTTAGGCTTACTTGCATGAAATGATAAGTTTGATATATTTAATAGTAAGTACATGTAAAGTTTAACAAAGACACCTTAAAATAAAGTGTTACCATAAAATTAAGCACAAAATTACATATTGAAGTGACAGGATGTAGCAACATTAATACAATCCAGATTCATTAATAAAATGTTATGTTTCAATACATAAAATATCACATTTCAAAAGCCATTTAGTGTATGTCTATTAAAAAAAAAAAAGCAGGATATAAAGTGATAATGTGTACACAGGCAAAAGAACTACAAAATAATTGACGAGTGATTACCAGTTAAAACAATTTTCCTGTTAGGCATTAGTGCAGAGCACCTAATGACATAGTAATACCTTATTTAATTGTGATATTATGATAAAAGAGCTAATATGATTTCTATCATTAATAAAAAATTAGGAGTTTAATATTTCATGTAATATATTAAGACAGGGCTTGCAGGTGCTGAATAATAGATCATACCATACCATATTATGCTGCTCACCTTGATTTTGCAGTGTATGCTCCTGGATCATGTTTTGTTGGTCCTGGGACTAGAGTTCTGTCAAATAAACATAGTCCAAACCCCATCCAAACTCAAACCTTTGTCCAGGTTCATGCTTGATGCATCTGCACAAGCAAAAAGGTGTGCACACCAACAGTGATATCAATGGGTGTTTGAAATTTTGTATGCAGCAAACCAAACTTGAGGGAAGGCTCGCTGAGCAGATAGACCTGTGTTGGACTTTTTCAGGCAGAGAACGATTTCAGATAATTTTAAAAGCAAAATGTTTCTGACTGCACTGTGAAATTGCCTGTTGCAGTTTATCTGTTCACTTGTTGTCATTATAAAGAGCATTTATACACATAGTTTACTGAATAAAAATAGGACTCTTTAGTAGAGAATTGTGCAGTGCAGTGCACAGGAGTTATAAATGCTGTGACGTACAAATGCATCTGTGATGGTTAATGCCAGATTGAATGCGTCAGTATAAACACGGCTTAAATCTGATCCCTACTCCTACCTTTTCTTCTAGTCCAAACTTCCAAATCCCTAATCATTGTTTTGAGGCTTAGCACATATTTTACTATTGTTGTTCCTAGTCGGTTGATTAGGACCCACGTTTGAGATACCTAACCATTAACTACCCCCCAAAAAAGGGAAGTTATACAAAGCTGTTAACAACGGTGTTAGCCCAGGAACATGGAGTGGACTCAAACCTGCATCTCCTTCATGAGCATCTAACTCGATGTGTCAAAGCCAACTCGACCTTGCGCAAAAAAGGATTTTACAACTTGGCAATTTTGATTTGAACAGTCCACTCTTAAACATAAACAATAGTGGGACACATAATTAGAATATATCAAATTCATATGAATTAGCCATCAATTTGCCAAAATATTAATACAAATTGGTGTACAAATGTTTATTTTTTAAAAGTAAGCATGAAGGTCCACCCCATTTATAATTGTAACTGGGATGTAAGCAAAACGTACAAATGAGAGTGTATGAATTCATATGAATTCGCCACGAATTCACCAAAACACAAGTAGTTACGAATTGCTGTATTAAAATGCATGTTTGTTTTGTTTTTTAAAGTAAGAATGAAGGTCCACCTTAATAATTGTAACTGGGACATAAGCGAAACATACAATATCGCCCCTAAACATAAGCAGATGGTACGAATTCATATGAATTAGCCACCAATTTGCCAAAACATAAATAGTTAGGAATTGTTGTATACAATTATATTTTAGGTGAGAAATGATGTTAGTGAGACATATGTAAATTGTGTTAAAACGTATGAACGAGATTGGACGAATTCATACGAATTAGCCACAGATGTAAATAGTTATGAATTGCCATGTCGAGCACATAACCAATAAGCCTTAACTGCTATTTCTGTATTATTGTGGTCATCTTCTCCATCCAAATTGTGAATTGGTCTTCAGGCTCCCTGTATCACTGAACCTCATGCTGGGGTTGAATCCAGAGGCCTTTATTAGAGTTCAGTGTGACGCCACGCTGCTCTCTGCCCCTCTCTTTCATTTATTTCCCTTTCAAGCTCCCCTCTCGTTCTCTTCCTCTGAAACCGGCTAATTATCATGCTCTGTGTAGTCATTAGTCAGAAAGCAAGAGCGTGTATGTGTGAGCCTGTGTGTTTGGAGGACGGTTTCTCCCAGTGTTGTTAGTTTTGGTTGCGTTGCCTAGTGTTTGTACGAAGGACTTGAGAGACCGGCGGATGAGACACGGTGAAATTAACAGCATGAAAAGAGCATGAAAACATCACAGCAGATTCGTTTAATATCGGTTGGTGGGAGGGACAGGGAGAGGCAGAGAGGGAGAAACAAAGGGCTGAAGAGTTCACTGCTTTGTGTATATAACTATCCGTCTTTCAGTGGGCCGCCTTCCAGTCAATTACCGTGCTTTGCTGAAGCCTGACAATGACTGCAGTTGATTATAAAACGAGTAAAAAGCTCGCAATCTGTCTGGTTAAATAATCATCTCCATTCAAATATGAATAATTTCAGACTCTGCGCTCTGGATAATTCATAGTAATTTTGCCTTTGTGTTACTGTTGACATCGGATTGTTACACAGAAGAGCAGCAGATAAAGTGAAAGCAGAAGATCTCGGTGCGAGGAAGCGTGTAGCCTCCATAAAACATCTTTTTTGCTAAATAGATCTCGGAACGTGGACAGAGGGACGTTGACGCTCCCACGCACAAGCTATTCATTTTAAACCATTACGCATGGTCTTTTTTTGCTTTTACATCAAAGATATTCTGAAACATTACAAAGACAGAATTTTTGTGAGCAGTGATTACATGTTGGTGGGGAGTTGAGATGTTTTGGGTTGCTTCCTTGCTTAGAGATCATAATCATAATTGCCAATATATTTAAGTCCATAGATATGGCTCAAATCTCTGCTTAAATGTAAATCTGTGAGATTTTTTTCACCATTTTACAGTCCAGTAGTCCAAAAATGGGGCTTCTAATTGCTTAGAAAAGTACTAATTTTAATAATAAAGAATAATAATCCTAAATTCCCTAAGCTTAAAGGGAATGTCCACCCAAAAATCTTAATTGTCATCATTTGCTCACCTTGATGCCATTTTTATTCTCTGAATTACTTACATTTTTCTAAACAAAAAAAGAAAACAGTTTGATTTCTTTTTAATAGCGCTGTCAAACGATTAATCGCATTCAAAATAAAAGTTTTTGTTTACATAATATATGTATGTGTACTATGTTTATTATATATGTATATATCTATTATATATTATATATATCTATATATAAACATAACATATTTTTCTTAAATATATACATGAATGTATTTGTATTTATATATACATAATAAATATACACAATACACACTCATATATTATGTAAACAAAAACCTTTATTTTGGATGCGATTAATCACGATTAATTGTTTGACAGCACTACTTTTTATATTTTTTTGTTCATTTCATGGACCAATTCCTTTCTATCTACGGAACAAATAAAGCCGTACAGGTTTGGAATGATGTTTACACAAGTAAATGATGACAGAAATTTAATGTAATTTTCAACTATACTACAAAAATCAATTTCATTATGAGCTATGCTTTTAAGTATAGTACATGTAGTAGCACCATTAAATCTACATTATCTTTGACTAACATTTCCTCTCATCTTTTCTCTGTCTTTCACAGGAGCTGATCTTTTCTCCAACTGCACCGAAGAGTGCAAGGCTCTGGGTCACTCCGACCGTTGCTGGATGCCCTCCTTCATGCCTGGCGACAGTCGCCAGGGTGCTGATTACCGTAGCAACCTGCACGTCCCAGGAATGGACGCGGTGCCGGACACTGAGGTACAGGAGAGCGTGGTTCCGGGCGATGCGTGCAATCGGGCCGATGATAGATCATTCTCCACGTTCGGCAAAGACAAGTCACACCACGGCACGCTCACACGCCACGAGCTACACACACTCTTACCAAGCGCCCGAGCGCCTTACAAACCCAACTATCTGTGTGAGTACTCACTCAAAATGTACGATTTCTGAACCCCCCAGATCTGATCCACTGCCGTCATCTCTTTTCCAAATCTAATCCATGGCTCTGTTTGTATAGAACTATTTATATTTCTAAAAAAAAAATATATATGTAATCCCATTTCTTAAAACACCCTTTCTTGACCTATTCTCTCACTTTCCAATTTGTTTCTCCCTTTTCCTTCAAAAGCAAAATGATAAAAACCAAAAACAATCAATGTATAATATATGGACATATCAATAAAGGACTTTTTTGAGTGAAAGTGTGGAGTTGTGTCCAACATTTTGTCCTCTCCCTGCCCTCTAAATTCTCCCCCAAGCATCTGAAGACACTGGTGAAAAACCATCCTATTACAAATTTGGCTCATGAATGCTGAATTTGCAACTAATTTGTCATCCAAGCCTACATAACACATACTTTGTGCTGTGACTTTTCCTTAAGCTGAAATCTATCTTCATCATAATCATGTAAGACATATGGTTTGTCTATACAACATGCCTATGTATCATCACATGGTTCTGCATCTCAAATAATCACGATTTAGCACATTTTCCAACCATCATGCAGCACGTTTATGCCATAATAAACAAAAATGCATGGCATGCCATATAGAATGGCAGTAGTTATTTCCAGCTTTCATTTACACCTCATAAAATAGCACATTATGTACCTGTTTTTCATCCATGTCTGTTCTAATCCCCATATGTCACAGCTCTACTGTAATCACACTTGTGACAGTCATAGCGCCCTGCCTATTCGCCTCTGCATATAGCATGCAAACTGTGGTAGTGTACACTCACAGCCGCTGACACATCCAGCACTTTGTTACTGTATGTGTTTTAATGCAGTATTGCTACTACTGCACTAAAGCGAGGACAAGTATACACTATGTGCTCTCCTGTGGGCAGAGACTAAGTGTGCATGTGCATGTGTTTGTGTTCTTCCAGATGTGGATATGATGAACCTTATATCCACAAGCCCTGCATCTAGGCTATTTGTGTAACTGCTTTTTGTTTTTTATAATTGGGAATTTTGGGTTACACTCTCACAGGAAAATGTCACAATACTGACGTTTATCAGCAAACCACCAAAATGTCACTCTGGAAATTATATATATATTTTTTTTTTACAGTGTTTCAAAGTGTTCTGTAAAGCCTTGATTAGTTTTTGATGTCAGATATGGCTTTTCATGTTATTTAATCGTATTTTATTATATAAAATTATTAATAAAATAAAAATAAAAATCTAAAATTAGATTTAATAAACTTAGATACAATTTTACATGATAGCAAATTTGATCATAAATTTTTTTTAAAAATGTAATTAAATGTAGATGAAATATTTAAGTTACTACTGCATTTTATATGCTATATACTTCATGTTGGGTCATTTTGACCCAGATAGGATTTTCTTTTTCCTGAAAATGCTAGCATCATGTTTGCACAAAATTTGCTCACATTTTTTTCCCCCAGTCAAAAATAACCATCTTTTTAATAACTTCTTATAAATCTCTTGTTATGCTATATTATTTCCAAATACTGGATTCAGTCTTCTTCATTAACTTGTTTAGTTTCAATTAGCTTAATTTATCTAAGCTTATGCATCTCAGTTTTTGAGTGAATACTGCCAAAATGAACCACAAATAATTCTTTTTTTTCTTTCAAAAACAGCATAAGCTCAGATCAATGAGGCCTAGGATCAATCAGTTCCAAAAATAAATACAAAACCAGTGAAAACAAAGAAAACAACTTGACAAAAAAAAAGAAAAGATTCCAAGATTTGATGAATATATAGCATATTAAAAGATTTATAAGTGATTTTTAAAGCCTGGTCAATTTTGACTGGTAACACCAAATTAGGTAAAGAATTTTCAGCACAGCACAAGTGATATAAAATGCATTTTACATGCTATATTTGACTGAACAATCACACAAAAGGACATTTACACAGTTCTCACTCCAATTTATTTTAATGTAATTGTCTAAACTATGAGTGATTTTTTTGTGGTGCATGGATAAATGCAGCTAAAGCGATGCTTTCCTTGTGAGATTGGACTCAGTTTAGGAAAATAAATGTTTGGACCGGTAAGAATCTGATTTTAACGATTCATGTGTTCTCCTGTTCTTTGCCCTATAGCACGCAAAAGGATTTCCTAGCACCTTCCGCGTGGACATTCCTGAAAAAGCGTGAGTTTGCACAGTAACGCAACCGGCCAAAAGCATCAAGGGTTTCTTTTTTTAAACGTCCCTTCGTTTCTTTTTTTTAACTGAACTCAATCACGGACGATCTGGTCGTTCCCAGCTCTGTCGGACATCTGAAACAGATTAAATCGGATGCGATCCGATGACGTAAGGACCCTGAGAATTCTCAGCAGGACTGAGAAACCTCGCCAAATCTCCTCCGAAAAAACTGGATGAGAAGAGGGAAGAACAGAGGGAGAGAGCTCAAAAAGAGGATTAGGAGTGATGGAGAGACAAAAGGAGAAAAATGGATGATCAATGGACACGGTTGTTTCCTCACTCTCTCCGCTCTATGATCAATGTGTCTCTGTTTACAGTCCACTGTAAACTATACCAACTATCTGAGCCCTTTACCCGTTTCGACACGCACACACACACACACACACACAAACACACACGCACACACACTGTACAAACGTACTGTACAAAGAGCAGCCCAAACTATGTGCATTATAAACTCAACTATCCGTTTTAGACTTGACTGTTTTCTATAGTCGTTTATTTTTTCTTCTTAATCAGTGTGGTCAAGTGTTCTTCTGAAGTTACTATCTTTAGAAAAAGCGTGGATGCGGGGGACAAAAAAATGGAAAAAGTAAAAAAAAAACAAAAACAAAAAAAGACGATTCTGTCCTCTCATTGGCCTACGGATACTTCATCTGACATTGTGGTTATCTTCACGTGTGCAAGTGTGTACTGTTCTCTTTTAAAGCTTCAAATAACTATAAACCTATATATATATATATAAACATATATATATATAATATATAAATATACTTTTTTTCTGAACCTGTGTAGCCCATTGGATAGTTTCCTAAACACCATATTGCCATAAACCAATACAAAGTGCTGAAAAGACTTGCATTAAAATTGGGGCTTCGAATTGTGTGGCCTCTCTGTCTATAAATGCAGTATTATTTTATGCTGTAGTCATTTGACATAATTCTTTCTCAAATGCACACAGATTACATACAATATATAGGTGAGACCGGGACTAGCTGTCACATCTGTGTACTGTAAATCTTAACTACATTTACACGGTTAATTATCACTCACATAAAAATATATAGTTCAGGATAGATGCAGAACAGACATTGACCTTTTGTGGTAACATACAAAAATCTGTTGTATTATTTTTTATATAAATGTGACAACCGACTTGCTGAAGAACAAAATACTTCTTATGTGTTGTTTTACTTGTTTTCTCAACAGTTTTTATAAAATATGCTATTGGAATTTTAATTTAGAGGACAGAACTTAGAAAAAAAATGTTCTAGGTGTCTGCAACCCACATATATGTTCACTGCTGACAAAAACACGTTTTTGTGATTCTACTCACAACTTCCAGTCCTTTGTGACAACTCACCCGGTCTCTTGTCTCTCTATATATAACACACATTAGATCACAGGCTCATAGTTTCATTCAAAGCAATCCAGAACATCTTTTGCTTCTTGGCCTGAAATGATGAGCACGAGTATGAAAGACTTTGATTGCGGATGTTTATTCAGTTCTGCCACACTGACTGTGATTAGAGAGCTGTTTTGAACATTAAACTTCTCTGGCCTTTTCTCCAGTGTTCCTGATTGGCCATTAGAAAAAACACACACCAAGTTTTATGCCATGGATAAAATCAGCATGTAAAAACAAGGCTTTGAATTGAAAACTCCAGCATGACTAATCAGCAACAGAAAAACTTCAAGCACTTTATTTACTAAGAGGACAAATATGGTCGAAATTACTTTTCTCGTGCACAAATGGACACAATGAGTCTTCACAATAACAGAATGACAGCTTTAAAGTAAAGATGAGGTCCTCATTTAGACCAGAATCCCTGTGGGGTTTATCCACACCACTGGAAAATGAGATCTTTAATGATTTAATAATGTTCTTCTCTAGTCGTGGTTGTTAATTTTAGTTTAGTAAAAGTTTGTTTTAATGAAAATATTTTACACTATAGTACAAATATAGTACGATTTATTTTAATTTTTTAAAGACGTCTCTCATCAAGGCTGTATTTAAAATGCAGTGAAATATTATTATAATTATAAAATGTAAAATATCTGTTTTCTATTTTAATTTTCAGCAGCCTTTACTCCAGTTTTTAGTGTTGCATGATCCTTCAGAAATCATTCTAATGCAAATTTAGCTTTGTCATCACAGGAATAAATTACATTTTAAAATATATCATAAAAGAAAACAGTTATTTTAAATTGTAATAGTATATTACATTTTTTATTGTATTTTTGATTTAATATATACAGCCTTGGTGAGCATAAGAGACATCTTTTAAAAACAAAAACATAAAATCTTTTATTATTTATTCATAACTTTTGACTGGTAGTGTGTATATACCAACACA
>SCHK01223268.1:0-12770 GCA_004124795.1 Poropuntius huangchuchieni
TGCATTTAATGATGTATATCTTCATCAAAATGCTTTTGTCACTTAAAATAAAATGTATTTTTGTGAGAGAGATGTTTTATTTTAACATAACTTTTTGTACTGAAAACAATATCTTGGGCACTAAAAATGTCTCGATGTAGATTTTGGTGAGCAGAACAGGTACATTTACCCTGTAGATGCTCAGAAAGGCAATGCACTCTATTAAGAACAAAGGGAATTATGTGTTTTAATCTTTTGTGTCTTACGCAGATTCTGAATGATGCTAGTAAGAGGTTTACATTTTTCCTACAATCTTTACTCCCCTATGTGTCCCCCATAGAATGGCTCCTCCTGCCGTTTAATTTTTGTTTCACCTTTATTCATCTAAACATAAGTTTTTTCCTTGTTAGTTAGCCAATTATGTGCTCGTGCTGTGGTTTTCCAGCAAATATTTCTACAGTGCAATATTTCATTACAACTAAAATCATGATCATGTCACAGCATATTTTTTTTAGCCAATTACACATTAGATTAAGCACTTAAATGTTAAGGTTGCAAAAACTACAGGCTTTGACAATTCTTGGGAACACTATATAGTTTAACATTTTCCAAATCATGTAATCTTAACAACTGCAAGGTTGATGTTTCAAAGTCTTTTAATAGTCAAAAAAAGGAGCAAACCCACAAAATAACATAAGAGCTATAAATATTTACACAAACATCACCAGCATTTGTTTAAATAAAAAAAAAACCAAAAAAAAAAAAAAAACCCCACATTAAACAGTATTTGTAGAAACAGAAACTAATCCACAGGCCGCACTCACATCGTGTCACCAGACTCCACTCTGTAAGGAAATAATAAGTTTTATTACTCGTGTCGTATTTTATTCCTTTTTAAAAACTTCAACAGCACTTCTCAGATTCTGCCATGTCAGGAGCAGAACTGCACACTGTCTTCACAGGAGTTCAGAGCCCAGTGCTAAAACATCACAGAAGCATTTCACAAACCATAGTATATTTTAAAGCGATTCAGCTGCATCTCACCTCAAAGCAGCAGTGAAGCGTCCTGGTATAACGTTACTCGGTCTTCTGCAAAGAAAAAAAAAAATAAAGCATATGTCCACAGGTAAGGCCAACATGAACAAAAGCTTTGAACTACTCACCGCGAACCCACCTTCAAAACTATTTGAAAGGCAACAGTCTTATTGTACGCAGTTTTGTATACTGTATGTTTCTCTCATGCAAAAAACGTAACACCGTCCGCTTAGATGCGGCACATCATCTAAGCGCGCCACGTGGTGAGGACAGCGCTGACTAAACAACTTAAAAGATGCATTAACTAGTAGTCTCATGCTGATGATTATTACGATACAAATACCTGGCAAAACATGTGTTCATGCTTAACAATGATACAAAAAACCATACACTTACCTAAACGTAGTGCATAAGCTTCCACCACGGCAGACTGAGGGCTTTTCCACTCGCAGTGTGGCGGTTTTATATATCCTGAGTAGGACCTACCTTTAGGCGTCCTTTAATAGCGCCTTTACAAAATTCAAGCAGACAGAGCTGTGGTGCAGTTATAAACATGCCGTTTAAAATAGATTTTTTTCGTAACTCGCCAGATAGATATTTCTTGCTAGATATTTTGTCTTTGTTATTAATTTGATTAAATTGTAGTAAATTTCCAAATTAAATTGTAAATTTGGAGTAGTAGGCTACTTTATATTTGTAGTTAAAAGTTTTGCTTGACTCATAAAGAGCTGTATAAGTTACCTTTAAAGCTATTTGTGTACGCGGAGAGGTATTGGACCTTAAAAAGCAAGGATCAGATCACCGGATCAATAGATAGCCTACTATACAGGCTTTTATTATATTTCTAAACTTTATTTGAACTTATGTATATTTGTGTTTATTTAAGATGTAATAGTGTATGCTTTTCATACGATTTATTTTTAGATAGTTTGTTTTTTCTTTTTTGTATTATTGTCTAGCAGCTAATAATACAAGGAAATATGTAAAATATTGGAAAGAGATAAACAGGTTATTATGTGATTCTGTTGAAAGTGGTGAGGGTAAGATATTTCACCCCGATGACGACCACATTGTCTTTAAAAATAGCACAGAGATAGAACAGAGATGGTTCGTTATTAATTCTCAAAATGCTATTACTATTCCTGAGTTTATAAAAATATAACTGAACCATGCATGCAGAGATATTTGGGATGGTCTCTTGTCAGTGAGTACAACAGCTGCCATGTTAGTAATACTGAGTCACAAAGCTTTGTTCAACACAATCTGAGGGTCCTCTCTCATCTCCCCTCCCTAAGAACCACTGGATGTGCCAGTGCCAGGCAGCTGTTGTGTGGACCTCCTGGGAATTGTGAGATTAAGCATTTTTTAAGGTGGGTAGGGTAAATTGTGATGGTAAAAAAAATGTATTGGTTACAAAAGACAAAAATGAGCAGAATATGAAATACGTATCGCTTTACAATAAGGTTTCAATTGTTAACATTAGTTAACATGAATTTTTATGAATGAACAAAACTTCTGCAGCATTTATTAATCTTAAGTAATGTTAATCTCAGCATTTTCTAATACATTCTTAAAATCGAAAGTTGTATCTGTTAACTTTAGTTAACACACTGAATTAACATGAACATGAACATTTTTAAGTAGCAGTAGTAAAAGTTAAGTAAGTGAAAGTAAGTGAAAAAGTGTGCAACAGGTACGTGTCTCTCTTTGTAGGGTTATTCTTGAATAAAACACATCCAAACTAATTGTCTGGACTGAACCCACTTCATTACCACTGTACTGTGAGGAGCAACTCTGTGTTTAAACGAGAGGGAGCGGGAGAAAGAGAGAGAGGGAGAGGGAGGAGTGTTGTCATGTAGTATGATCCACAGAGCGAAAAGTCTGGTCGCCCGCAGCTGCTTCGGAAAGAGGGGGATCTGGAGAGAAGGTGGAGAGGAGAGGAGAGAAAGAAAGTGACAGGAAGCCACCTCATTAAACACTGATAGCGGGTCAAAGACAGAGAGGAGAAGAAAGAGTGTGTCCAGAACACACCATAACCATATGAAGAAGTCGAAAAGCCAGCAGAAAAGGGGTGGTCTGTTACTTCAGAAAAGGAAAAAGTGTGAACTAAAAGGAAACTTTCCCTGAAAAAGTTAGAGGTGAGTCTGTGTCCTTTTTTCCTCTGTCCTACTTTATTTTTTCATGTGTTTGTGTCAGGTTAGATTACATTGCATTGATGAGTTCTGCAGAATTCATATACTATTTCTGTCTGATGCATTCATAAGTTGCTATATATTTCTTCAGTGTGTGGGTGTGTGTTGAGTTATGTGTGACACTCAAAACGGGGACAGGGGGAGGAGAGAAAAAAGAGAGCCAGGGTGGGTGAGGGGTATGGGGGTTTGAGGGGCTTTGAAAAGGGGGAGAAAAGAGAAAATAAGTGGAGAGAAGAGGGAGATTCACAGCAACGTCATGATGATATTTTCAGAGAAATGGGTCATTCTCTTCTCTCCAGTTACGGGATCTTGCGAAACTTTCAAACAATTTTTGATCTCCATTTTGAATGTACTATTTCGTCCTTTCCAAAATGCAGTTCTTTATAACATGCAATTCCAGATGGTGTTTTTCTTAGATGTTTTAGAGTACCTCTACCGTTCAGTCTCCAAGTAGTGATCATTTGTTCATCCTTCTATTTAATTGTACATAAAATTGCGATTTTATTCAGGGTTATGAAGACGATGGGTTATGAAGATTAAACCCTCCTGGAGACTGTTAGGTTAACCTCACACAAAAGACTGAATGCAA
The DNA here is from genome assembly GCA_004124795.1 of Poropuntius huangchuchieni. Taxonomy (NCBI): domain Eukaryota; kingdom Metazoa; phylum Chordata; class Actinopteri; order Cypriniformes; family Cyprinidae; genus Poropuntius; species Poropuntius huangchuchieni. The sequence goes on from SCHK01223268.1 coordinate 3,796, forward strand.
ACAGGCAACAGTGGAAAAAATGAAAATACCGTTATCACATAATCACCCTCATGTTGCTTCAAACCCGCATAACTTTCTGTCTTCTTTGGAATAAAACAGGGAAACTTTTGATGAATGTAGTTGATTTTTTTTCGTGCAGTTGAATGCATACAAAATAATTTAATCTTCTAAACTGATGTAAAAGTGCATCATAAAAGTATAGAAAATTGGCTTGTGCAATATTTTTTCTATACATCTTCTGAATTCATGTTTTGAATGAAAAAGTGGTTGAAATTTAAATATTTATTCAGTGAAAATCCTTCCCTTTAGTATTCACCGTCTATTTTCTAAACACATCGTATTGAATGATTAATCCATGGATGTTTAACTTTTATGTATTATTATTTTTTTTTTTAAATAATTTTTTATCAAAATGTCATATATAAATATTTTGGTGAAATGGCAAAATTTCTCTAATCATTGAGTCATGCATAAACCCTGCCTCTTCCTTACAGTTGACCAAAAACCTGCATTTACATCTGCCTCCATCCAATCAACAACTGATGGATGAAAAATTCCCTGTCCTACTTTCACTCTGATGTATGTCACAAAATTAAAGAAAAGATCTGTCATTACTTTTGTTACATCGCAACTTTTAGAACTAGATCCATCTGGTTTATGAACGATTCATTTAGATGTTTTTTCCCCCTAACTAAATTAACAATTTATTTTATAAAATCCAACTTAAAATAACATACATGTCAGTCTGTTCCTCACACAAAGCTACATAAGATTTGAAATATACTGTGAACCATATGAACCACTTTTTTTTTTCTTTTTTTTGGTGCTTTTACATCATTTTGGAAGCTTTTTCCTTAAACAAAAAATCAAATAGAATTTAAAAAAAAAAAAAACAATAGCGTAAGAAATTAAAGAGAATTTTCTATTTTCGATGAACTGTCCCTTTAAGCTTGTCTCTGCTCATATTCTCTGAGAGTCTTGGAGGGAGAGGAACAGAGGGGGAACAGGAAGTGAGGTTAAAGGTCAAATATAGAGTGATTTACTTTACCCATGACCCCTGCAGTGGGAAAGGCGATAAGAAGAGAAAATGTGGGATAATGCACTGAGGCCCATGAACCGTCTGAGAGGGAGAGAGAGAGTAGAAAAGACAGACAAATAACAGCTTGTTCATGCACTTCCCTTCTGTCATCTTGTTCTCTCTCCATGTCTTGTGACAAAATGTGGTTTATTACATTTACAGAAACAAATGGCCACAGGCATGTTGTGCTGTCTGTGGTGTGTGTTTCTGGCATGTGTGTGTTCAGGGCAGCTCAGACATGTGCCTGTGTGGGCATGTCAGCCCGCCACATGTGCCTGTGTTTGCAAGCATACTGTATGTGTCAAAGAGCTCATCAACATGTGTGGTTTCAGAAGAGAACTAGTGTATTTATGTGTGTGCTTGAGTATGTGTTGGTGTTGGTGAACTTTCACCCCATGTTTATTTTGGGATGGCTCAAATGTCAAAGCCCAGCGCTCTGGATCAAGGCAGATAGCAATGGAGAGTATTAAGCACTATCTGTCTGTCTCTAACCCACTTCAACACTCGCATCTGCTTTGAGCCATTTCATTTTTCATACATTAACTAGTCAGTAACACATTTTTCATCCAGAAAGCTCTTTGATCCTCTGTAAACAACCTTGGATATAACTATCCTCCTTTCTTCAAGAACTAGACTTCAAGACCATTAAACTTGTTTGTTGGAGCCATGCACTTTCCGACGCAGTTCGTAAACTGCAGTTTAAATAGAAGAAAGCTTGTAAAACACAACGCCCTCCAAGCATGCTATTAGACACAGTACACGATTCAGCTCTGTCACACATAACTGACTATTGTCTGCCTGTTAAGACAAGCTAGAAATAAATTCCAGCCATTTGTCCCTCTGGCATGTCGAATGGAGAGTACTAGCCCAATTACTGACCTCTAATTCTCACAGCTAGACCAAGAAAAATAACTGCTAGTAATTCTAAAGACGTATCAGTAACTTTGTTTTGTTTGTTGCACTATTTAATACACCAGGCATTTTTTACTTATACTGACATCTAGTGGTGTGGATGTAGCCTCGCGCAAAAACATGTTTTTTCGTTATCGATGCCACTGTAGAAATGTGATATTATATACATTAGTCAGTAAGAATATATTTATTCCACAAATGAAAGTATCCAATAACGGGGTTACTGAGGTAAAGTGATTAGTGTTTAGCTTGTCATGCAGCCTCCACGAGGCGACCCCCCCCCCATCTCATGTGAATATAGATGATTTTAACATTTTCAAAGGTACTATTAACTACTTGTACAACATTTTTAATGAGGAAAATGAGTGCACCTTTTAATGTTGTTTGTCATATCTCTATTCCAGACTCCATCATGTCAACGCTCTCGGCAGAGACAGGCCCTGAGGATGCCAACAATCAGAGCTTCTGGATGGTAAGTGAGAGGGGGAGGAAGGACAGCAATGACTTAGACAGGGTGGTGGACCTCTAGAAAATACCATCCGCTTCTGCTTTGTTATGTATGGGCTAGCAGAAATAAATGCATGTGGATGATGTAGCTTGACGTGGTTTTAACAGCTAAACAGTTGGAGCAACAACAGATGACAAGATATGTTTGGACATTAAGAGGAACACTTCACAAAAGCTTCCAAACACACTGCATTAACCAAATGAAGATTAATATTCGAATGAAGTCTATTTGACTTCTTTGAGACTAATGCAGCATGTTTTATGGTTCTTTAACCTTTAATCTCAGTCTATAAATTTCATCCATTGTGCCTCCACCCATTTTAATTAGTTCAGCTTTTGTCTCTCAGCTCCCTAATTGGTTTGCTGTTCTGCTCTCCAGTGCTGCTGGGAATCATGCAGAACCTTGCCTTTTAATACCTTTTTGAAATGTAGCAATTCTGTAGTATTTTCACATTTGGCATGTTCAGAAGTCTGTTTTAACCTTAAATCACCCTATGGATAAAAATGAGGTGTATTTACGCATGCGTCGAAATGTTAACATTTAGTTTTCTGTTTTATATTAGTGCAGTAGTTAACATATTTCTAATAGGTCCTTATGATGCTAATAATGGTAATGCTGTATATATAATAACATACTGGCACTAAGCTGTCATGTTCAGACTTATGTATAGTAAGAAAGTAAATAGCAAGCTGTTATTTAGCAGTTGCTTTTATCCAAAGTGATTTACTGTACACTTATTACAGAGACGGCCCCCTTGGGGCAAATTAATGTTAGTTACACACATAACACACGCTTGTTACTGCATCATACTGAAAGAAGACTTTCTTTTCACCACTGGTGTCTTTATTTTGAAGTAATGCTATTTTCTATCCCTGCCTAGGAAACCCGAAAGAAACCAGATTTTTATTGCAGTATTATTAAATCTGTTTATTAAATAGATTTATATTCTTTCCCGTGGGGGGAGTTGGCTGGTCCCCATAAACAATGTAATTTTTGGTTTTACTATCTTTTTTGTGACTAAATGATCATTAACAAAAGTACTTCTAAAAATTAATTCTGCATCTACAGTAATTGAATATGCATGTAATAGTATCCCACATATATCTGATGAATATTTATGGAGTTTCCTGTGGTGATTTGTTGTTATTATCAATGACATCTAGAGCTCTTTGAGAGCCAGATGAAGCTGTTTAAGATTCTCCTCAGCTCTCTATTTAGCCTCAGCTCTTTTTGCTGAGTTGCCATCTCATCTGGAGCTTGGCCAGTGCTACGGTTTGGGGTGAAATGCTCCGACCAATGATGATCAGTCAGTTTACAACACCACACTGCTATCGCCTGCAAGGGTTTTGTTGCATGTCCTACCTTGTAATTGGCTGGCCGCTGACCAGAACTGAGCGCTGTAGGGTTTTTGTGTTCATCCTAGAAGCTGTGATTGGTCAACCACAGCACTGACTGTAGATTGCAGTGATGAAATGCAGAAAGTTTCAGCCAGAGTTGAACGGAGTTGGTTTTTAAATAGGCTTGTCTGTTCAGTCAAACAGTTCTGTTTAAATATTGCACAGCTTTGAGTCCAGCTGAATGTTATATTCCGTTTGACAGGGATTGTGTTATTTGTTTGATTTCTGTGATTCTCTGATTGGTTGGCAGGTGCTGCTCTGCACCGCTCTTGGCCGGAGCTGAGATTCCTCAGCTGTTTTTACTTTTTTCTCAGACCGGGAAAATACGTGGTGCAAACCACAGCTAAGAGAGAGTGAAAGAGAAAGAACCGACAAAGAATAGCACATAAGAAAGATGTAGAGGGGAGAGATGAATTGATAAAATTGTGGGGGAGCTGCTAATAAAATGGAAGCACACGCTCCACATCAGCAAACACGACGCCCATTCTGGAAATGTCATTATGTTTGCCCTCCTCCCTCATTCTCTCTCATTAATCGTGTTATTGCAGTTAATCAACCCCTTTCACTGCGCTGTCCATGTGATGCCCCACTTACCGTGGCCTGAATTCGCTCGACTCGCTGGTACCCGTCTAGTCACAGATGTTTTTTTTTCGGTTTTTTTTGTTTGAATTGTGCTCTGGTTTTCCACACCACATGTTGTCTTCAGGCGTTTCTATTAGAAAAAAACTTTACGCTATACTGATAACTTGTCCAGTCCATAGCAAACAAACCCAGTGACCCTTCTGGAAAAGAAATGAGGTCAGTCCCTCAGAGGAGAGAGGGACATCTTCCCTGTGTCTGACAGTAAATACCTCACTCTTGACCTCTTAAACAGCCTATAAACCCTTAGCGCCAAGTCTTTCATTTTTTCTCCCCCTTAATATTTTACAGTTAACCTTACAGTTTTATCCATGTTCTGTCTGTCTGTGTCTCAGCCAGGGAACTACCACCGGACAGTGAAGAGGACCGAAGATGCCTTCCAGGCGTGTAATGATATAGTGGCGTGTTTCCAGGAGAGAGCCAGGGTCGAGAGACAGTATGCGCAGCAACTTAGTGAGTGGAGCACCAAGTGGAAACCTCTAGTGGATGCCAGTGAGTACTGCAGTTTTGATTAATATGCTCTGAACAAAAACTGTATTGCTTCCTGCATACTGTGCAGTATGTACTGTGTATTGCATGTTATATAAAAATTTGTATTCATAATAGTAAATAAGTGTAAATCAATTTTCACGTTTACTTATGTTGTCTTTTTATAACATTACAGCAGTTCTAATTAAATGCTAAATGGCGTTACCTTATTGTTATTTAATTAAACAAGTTGAGGAACAATCAGTGATTGCTTTACATACTCTTTTATTATGATTAAAACAACAACATAATAATAATAAAATGATTTTTAATTTTCAATGAAATGTTAAATATTTAGAGCATACTAGTGTTTTTCTTACTGTATATTGTGTGTTATTTAAAAAAACAGTATACATAATAGTAAATGATAAATGTTTTTTGTTTATTTTACAACATTACATTAGTTTCCTAAATGACTGTGACATGACCTTACTATTTTAATTCATCAAATTCAGAGTTAATATGATTGTTTTGCATTTTAAATCAAATTTTTAAGCATATTGCTTACTGTATATGGCATCCTATATTTAAAAATAGTATGCAGTAAATAACAATAAATGTTTTATTGAGGTTATGTTTACATTTAATTAATGAACTATCCTAAATGTATGCTATAATGTTGTCATGTGACTTTACTATGTTGGAATAAAAATTAGTATTTAGAATGTTATTTGATCAAATTTAGTCTAAGAATGAGTTCAGTTTTGACAGAATGGTCAAATAATAAGTAAATAATATGAAAGAGAAAGTGATACTTTATTTTTGTATTTTATTTTACTTCACCACACTGGAAATGAATAATCAAAGTGCATTGTGGGTTACAATATTTACCACATTTTTGCAAACGTGGATCTTTAATGCTTACTGTTGAGTGTATACATACTCCACACTGAAAAAAGATTAGTATGAGTTGTATGCTATTTCAAACATAATATAAGAGACTTAGTCATGTGTCGTATAGTTAAGGAGCTGTGACCTGTGTTTTATATGAGATGCCCACACTTTTAGTTTAGTGTCTGTGTCTGATGAAGAGGTTTCGTTTTTTGTAACTTTCATGAATATGTTTGTCTTCATCTGTGTCCAGGTCCTCTCTACGGCTCTCTGTTACAAGCCTGGCAGTGCTTCCTCTCTTCTGCTGACCGCCTCTCCTCGCTGCACTCCTCCATCTGTCGTGCGCTGGTGTCAGAGGATGGAGATCGCATCCGGACGTGGCAGAAGGAGACTTTCCATAAGAAGATATTTGGGGGTTTCAAGGAGTCCCAGGATTTTGAAACTGGTTTTTCACGTGCTCAGAAGCCCTGGGCCAAGAGACTGAAGAAGGTAATGCGAGCCTTGCAGTTTTGGGGTTAAAAAATCAATTTCACTCGTTTTATTTGTAGACAGTATTGTAGGGACAAAACCGAAAGAAATGTCTCTAGATAAAGGCTTATATATGGTAATAATGAATTTTTGAAAATGAATGTATAGAGTGTACAATACTAACCCCTGGCCTACATGAATCTGACTTGAATGTGTATCTTTTTTTTTTTTTGCAGCTAGAGAAGGCTAAGTCAGCGTTTCACAAAGCTTGCCGTAAGGAACACGTGGCTCGTGAGCGGGAGGCCCATGCCCAAGGCAACCCTGACATTGCCATCGAGAAACAGAGGAAGATCCAGGAAGAGACTGAACTGGCTCACCAGGAGACAGAGAAAGTGAGTGCTGTGTGGGGGAGAATGTCAGAAAGAAAGAGAAAGAGAAAGAAAATAATAGTTTCAAATAGTCTTTTATCATCCGAGTCAGGAAAAGGATGCAGAAAAAACTTTGTTTACATTTTCAAGTTTCATAACGATGCAGTGAAATCATGCAATATATTGCAAACACAGTGCAGGAGAATTTAATCTACAGCAGGCTACAGAAAAGAAAAAAATCAACTCCGAAAAAACAACAACAGATGACTGTAATGTACAATTTAGTAATCCCTAAAAGTGTATGTGTAAATCTAGTCTTACTTGTCATGTCACATTTCTGATTGTCATTCAAGACCCGATTTGAAATCTGACCTGTTATAGGGACAAATATTTTTTTAATTTATTTGAGTAAAAATACAGTAGAAGCATTTATATTGTGAAATATTATTACAACTTAAAATAAATGTTTCCTATTTTAATATATTTTAAAATGTAATTTATTCAATGCTGATTTGGTGCTCAAGAAAGATTTCTTATTATTATCAATGTTGAAAACAGTATTGCTTAATTTTTTTGTTCAGGATTTTGTAATGAATAATACATTCAAAAGAACTGCATTTGTATTCATTTATTATATAAATGTGTGTGTATACATATTGTTTTTTTGGTTTTTTTTTAAGTTGCATTGGAAATCCAGGTCAATCTGAAGTGGCACATACACATAACACATTTGACTAACTGGCTGCAAATTTCTGTTTGTAGGTGCGGGCCCGCTATGAGAAGGTTCTTGAGGAAGTGACACGTTATGCTCCACGCTACATGGAGGAAATGGAGTCGATCTTTGACCAATCGCAAGAGGAGGAGAGGAAGAGGATAAGCTTCCTCAAACAGGCTTTCCTGTCCATCCACAGACACTTGGATGTCACCAACAATGAGAGGTTTGTGATAAGGGTCACTCTGGTCAAATCTCAGGTTCTGTCCATTTCAGTATTTCTCACAATGAGCAAATCATACAAGTTCTTTCTCTCTCTCTCTCGCTCTGTTAGTGTAAAAGCCGTGTACAATGAGCTCCATAACACTCTGATGTCCATCAGCGAGCAGGAAGATTTGCGCTGCTGGAAGAATACACACGGGCCAGGAATGCCCACCGACTGGCCTCAATTTCATGTAAATAAATGCAGTTTGTATTGCAAATACATTTACATTGACAAACATTAGCTAAAACGTACTTTTTGTGTTTTCTAAAGAAAATGTTAGGGTTTTGTGGGTGTTTGCCATTGTATTGCTATTGTAGGGTGTTTTGGCTGTAACTCTTTAGGCCTACGGTTTGTTTTAAAGTATAGTTTTGAGGTTAATGCATTCTTGAGGATGTTAAAGTGACGTCTTTGTTGTTATCTGTGATATTTAAGCATCTCACGGAGGCACATCTTCAAATAGACTGCGTTCTGTTCCAAAACCCACATTTACTCCTTCACTCACTCCGTCTCTCGCTCTCTTTCTATTTCAGGAGTGGACTCCAGACAAGAAGCATAAAAAGGGAAAGAAGGAGGTGGAGCAGAAAGCAGTAGTGATGGAGAGAAGGTCAGTTTACTACGGTGATATTTGCTGTAGGGCTTTGCAGCGCTAGGCTGCCTGACTGTTATTCACTACAAACCAAACTGGGCCTTTTTGAACTTCAGGCCTTGTTATTGTTTGCTGCTGTGTATTGACCCATTGCAAAGCTCAGTCTCCTTGGTTAATATTGCTCAGACAAGCTTGACAAGGCATGAGCTGGAGATTGAACTGTGATTTTCAGTAAAATACAGAAGCAAACATTGATTGGATATTATATCCAGTCCTGGAATGAATTGTTACATTGCAAAACATTTTGGCTGTTTTTCTTCACAAAAATCAATAATTTATGCAGTATTGTGAGGAAGACTGTGGAGACTCTGTCTCAGAATTAAGGCAACTTAAAAGAAAGAAACTTTCATTTAAAAGACACTGCAAGTGGTAACATTACATTAGTTCCTAATGTTTCTACAACACATTCACTATGGTACTGTGAACCTTTAATTGCTATTAACAATACAGTACAATAATCTGAATCAATATGAAGAGTTCAGATGCAAAAGCCTTTAAGTGTCGTTTGAAATGTTCTTCTGAAATGAGCATCAGGCTCCTGTGTGTAGATTTCGTAATTTCACTTTAATGGCAATGAATAGATTCTTTTCATTGCCATTAAAGTGAAATAACTGAACATAAAC
>SCHK01223614.1:0-10000 GCA_004124795.1 Poropuntius huangchuchieni
ATTTTGAGTTTTGAGGTCTGAAATTTTTTACAGTGTAGTAATGTTGCTTATTTTGTTTAATAGATTTGTTTGGTAATAATAATCATGAATAGAATAGAATAGAATAGAATAGAATATTTATTTCTAATCAGAAAATGTTTGGCCAAATTGTGCAGCCTTACAAACAAGCATTTTATTTAATTTTTTCCACTATTTTAAACTGCAATCAAAGTTACATTTTTCCCTCCAAAATCATGCAGTCCTAACAGTTGCCTGTGTAGAGAGCTGACGGCACAGCAGCTCAATAGATTGGAACAGAGCTATTGTCATACATTTTCACTCATCCCTTCTTTCTAGCTCAGTTCTCTCCGCTCATGCCTCAGTCGCGCTCTGTCATTAGCTCTGATGCGTTCTGATGAGGCTTCACAGAGAGAGTGTGTAAAACTGTGTGGTGTATTACCCACATGTCAACGGGGCCAGCTCTGTGGCCCCCACCACAAGTGGAAGAGGAAGTGACACGTCAGCTAGCTTAAATAAGACCCCGATTCTCTAACTCTCCGTCCGTCATACTCTAGAGGAGGGCATGATTCTGCTGATTTGATCACATGCAATTAATTTCAACGACCCAACTCTCCTCTGGCGAAAGGGAATAAGACACTTCCGTTTCACTTTCTTCCCCTCAATTTTCTCTTTCCCACTCTTGCCCCTCCTGAAAACCTCCTTATTGTTCCATTTTAGATCGGTGCGTCAGTCACGGTAACCTTGTACAGAGTTATATTAAGATTCCAGCAGATCACACACTATTCTGCGTCTCTCATTGTACTAATGAACTCTTCTGCTTACTGAAGAACTGTCTTGATATGTAGAACATCTACATGAGATGTTGTTGCCATGGAGCTCCAGTGACTATGCATGGCAGACGCGCACATTTTGCGCGAGGTCGTATGGCGTGTTTTGACAGTGGCAGGATTACCTGTTCTCCTTATAATGTTATCATGATTTTTGCATCAAAAAACGTCATAGTTCAAAGTAAGAAGTAATAGGCTATTTTCTGTCCTTATTTTAACCNATTTTTGCATCAAAAAACGTCATAGTTCGAAGTAAGAAGTAATAGGCTATTTTCTGTCCTTATTTTAACCCCCCCCCTCATGTATATTTGAAAGCCTACTCCCTTCACAGATGTACACTGCTGTGATTTAGGTCAAAACGCATAAATACTCAATGCATATCAAACGATCTGTAAGAAGAGACAAAGCAATTGTGACCACGTAATGAAAACAGTTAGGCTACTCACACTTGTGTTGCGACATTACTGTCAAGTCCAATATAGTCGGTACAGAATCATCTTAATCTTTCTGAAAATCCCGCATCGAATTGTGCCTCTTTTGTAAATGAAGCTGCGGTAAAATGAAATGAACAAAGAACAGAGTTCTTACTGACACGGTCTGGGTCTTCATTAAAAATAAATTTCATTCACTCTTTCCTAGCGTTGAGATCAGAAGGAAGGCAATGCAAAGGCTGTTTTTCCACAATTTGGCACTGCACAGCATCTTGTTGTATTCGGAGCATCTTTATCATTTCTTTACGGTTTCTGCGCAGACCTGGATTTACCTATTGTTATTTACACTACATGCGCAAATTGGTGGGCGGGGCTGAACAGGCAGCGATGTAGAAGCAGGCGTTGATGATCTTCTGCGGAGGCGGTGTTTAGACAAACTATTATATCATAAAGTGGTACATTCCACATGCTGTCGTTTTGGCAAACTGGCTTCAATAAAAGCTGTTTTTAAACTAATGAGAAAGTTTTGAGTTCTGAAACTTACAGGGTGTTTTTATACTTCAGTGACCTCTTATATGTCAAAAGATCAAGGGAATTTTGGTTTCTCAGTTCATGACCCCTTTAAGATTTCAAGATCACGTGCAATCCCATCATCTCTCATTATAAATTGTTGGCTCTCACGTTCACTTCCACTGTGTCAAGTTGAAATGTAGAACCCTCTACATGAGATCCTGTTGCCATGGAGCTTCATTGACCATGTGGAGCTGCAGACTGCATGTCGGTCACATGGAGTTGAAGTTGTATGGTGTGTTTTGACAGCTGCAGAATTACCTGCGGAACCGGGAATTTGTGCATGAATGATCATTCAATACAATCATTTCTAATGGTTTTATTAAAACATTGAGTGGCTTTTGACCCGGTCGACACTGCTGACGACGAGGTTTGAGGTTTTTTTCGTTTGGAATCGTATCGTGTGTCAGATAATCTGACATTAAGTACTCTATCTGATCGTCTTGTCCGCCTGAAGACCTGGCGTCTCTATCCTGCTCGTTTCTCCTCAGGCTTTCCATTTGGCCTCATACCTGGAGTCTGTCTACACTCTTATGGCAGACCTTTACGTCTGTACTGACCACTTTAAGTCTTAATTCTCGCTCAGTCGCTCTCTGAGCTTATTCTTCTGGCTCCTGTGTTCTTCTTCGCCCAAGACATAAGTTACCAAGGATACGGCCATACAGCCAAGCTTGATACAGTTCATGATGAGTCAGAAATACAGTAAACGTGGGACGGGACACATACACATGTAGGCCCAGTTTACACATATTATTAAAGTCAAAAGTTGTCATTTGTTAGGATACTGAATAAAAAAAATGCCGTTAACACATTTGGCCCAAAACAAATGTTAATACCAGGTGTAGACAGGTTCAATCAGCTTTATTACTTTTACGATCACCTATTTTTTTTTATTTATGGGTTCTTTTTTTGTCAAGGACAGATGAGATAACAGGAAACTCCTGGGGGAAAAAATGGGGTTGGGAAATGACTAAAGCCACAAACAAACTTGGGAATTGCCTGGACAGAAATGCACTGCCAGGCCGTGTCTCCATTACTGTCAAATTTACAGTAATTTGACCTCATTCAAAGTGTCTGTCAGCAGACATTCCTCAAAGGTACAACACACTCCAGCGTCTATCAGCTGTGTGGAAACTTTCTGTATGAAAAATGTTTGTAATGTGTATGTTCAAGATCCAAAATTAACAGTCGCTAAGTGCCAAATGTTAATAAAATTGCCTTTGGCGATTAAATAAATTGGAGTAACTCCATTTGGCTGGCAACTTTATAAGGATTTGCAACATAATACGTGGCTTAAATTGAACTGTAAGAAAGATAGTCTGACTTTTCACTGATATAAGACACTTAGCGACGTGGGCCTATCAAAGAAGACTTTTAATAACATTTTTCCTCAGTAAAAATGTATCACGTTTATCCCGTGTGGTGACACAAACATCTTTTGTGCAATATTCCTCCCATTAAGCCATGAATATATTAGGGGGAAAAAGCATGATGCATCTTCAAGTTTTATGCAGTTTTAGAGAGACTGAGACTCATATAAGATGCTGTGAATGACCTGCGTTGTTACAAATATACAAGGGAGAAAAAAAAGCTTTAATATTTCATTATACAACAGTTAGTTCCGGTTCTTGAATTGGTTTGATTGGTTGAGCAGCATTCCAAGAGTGCTGATATAACAGTCCAACAACACTGGGGCTTTTAAGTGTTTGCATGTCTCCGCTTTTCTGTGTTTGCATGTTTCAGACGGTCAGCGTGTTCATTAGTGAATTTTTCAGTGACTGTTTCTGCAGGTTGCAGCGTTACAACAGTGGGAGGCCTCTTTATGAGTGAGTTAGTCATTCATTAAACTGATTTGTGCAAAAACACAGATTAATTCGGGAACAAAACAAGTGACTTTCTATAAAAGAAAGAAAGTCATTGAATCACTCACTCAACCAATTTGTTCAATTCATTCATTCATCTGATCTGAATATTCCTACTTCCCTACTATATAGTAGGCAAAAAACAGTATGTGAAATGAGTAGCATGTCCAATTTCATAGTATTCATAAAAGAAGTAACTCTGATGAACACTTTACGATCACATGAGGCCACAGAAAAGTTGTGAATGGCAGTGAAGTGACACAACTGATGGTAGTAGGTCACAGGGTTTTGCTTGGTACTTTCTAAAATTAGACAAAGTAACTCTCAATATTGACTCTAAAATTAAGTTACTGAATATTGTCTTCTTATTTAACTGTAGTATTAAAAATCATGGCTGTGATTGTGCTGATATTCAGGCCAGCAGCACTCTTGCTCATTTGATATGATTGACTGTCATTACAAGTGAATCACTGAGTCATTCACTCAACCAATTTGTTCAAAATCACCGTCTGCAATATGCCAAATTTAGTATATCCAAATTCACAATATTCATAACACAGTGGGCCAAAAGTACCCGGATGACCTACGGCTTAGGTAGAGATTCTTAAGTGCGCATCCAGTGGATACAATCCAATAAGGCTGTGTGAGAAGATTTGTGAATGGCAGTGAATTGACACTAGTAGGTCACATAACAGTGACGACATGCAGTGATGCATTTCTAATAAAGCAATCGTTAAGAACTATTCAGAACGAGGTTCATTTTAGACTTTGTGTATGTGTTTTTGGACATCTAAAAAGGGCCGGTCCTGTTGCCTGCTCTTTAAACCCTGATTTCTGGCCTGTGCTCTGGATTTAGCGTCGGTCGCACCCTCCCCAGAGTCGTGCTTTTAGCACAAAGCCCTGCGTGTTTGCTTCCCCTCTCCACCCAGCATTCCATTTTCCCCAAGATCTCCTCTCTCCCACTCTCTCCGGCCCTCCCTTTCTCTCTCCGTCTGTCTTTCTCTGTCTCTTACGCCCTCTCTCTTTCTGCCGCTCGCACTGTCTGCCACTTTGTGCTCCCTCTCTCTCTCTGCTTTGCTAAGCTGCATTAACTCCCCAGATTACCTTGAGCCCTGCAATCCTCCACTCCCCCTCTCCACCTCCACCCCTGCTCGCGCTCACCCTCTCGTCCTCTCTGTCGCCCACTCAACTCCCCCCCTCCATCATTACCCACACTTCTCCTCTCGTCTTTCTCCCTCCTTTGTAGCCTTCAGGGTTTGTTTGATTTATTCTTCCTCTATCTATCTATCTATCTCTCTCTCTCCTCGGAGGTTGTGGCCCGACTAGTCCCTAAAAAACAACAGCGAGAGAAAGAGAGAGAGAGAGAGAGAGAGAGAGAGAGAAATAACAACCTCTCTTTTACTTTCCATCATGCCTCCTCTTTCTTCGTTTTTTTTTTTCCCTCTCATCCCCCTCTCCCACACTGCTTTTAAATTGCCTCTGAATTCTTCGGCTTTTTTAGTGCCTCCCTCCCTCCATTCCTTGGAAATTACTTTTTACCCTTTCAAACTCCAACCACGCTGAGGAAGCAGGCCTGACCTTCCCCTCCCTACCCATAAGCCCGCCGGAGACATGAGTGGCGTGTGTATGTTTACATACGTGTGCGTTTGCTGTCCCGAGGGGCTGTTTATCGTGGCTAATGAGTGTGTCTGATGTGACGATGTAGTAGATAAGAGTTAAACACGACAGCTTAAACAGCTCTCTGTGTGTTTTATCACCGAACAGAAACAAACTCCACGCTGTGTGTGCGCAAACCTGATCTCTGTGCGAGATGGGAGAGCGTCCAGGGACACCTCGAAACCGGCTGAAACAAAAGACAGTGTTGAGTTTCAGCCGGGGAGGGTCGTAATCGCCACAGCAGCTGGAACAGAGGGTCACGGGGTCAAACCCCGTCAGCTGACCCTTTTCTCTCGGCCTTTCTGTGTTGTTCTCTCGTTTATTGTGCTTTAATAGACATTCGCCCAACCCCATCCCCTCCAATAACCATTAACACGCACAGATCACACACTCTCCACGCTCACAAAAAGCTCTTTCAGAGACGAAGCCCGCATTCAATGCCGCACCACAAGGTCTTACATTAGCCACTACGCGTGTGCTCGTTCGTGTTCCTGAATGCATATTTTCTCATGCCGAGAGTTTACGTTCTAGCGCACGATAAACAGATACGTTCGAACCAGCGGACGCCCACGCGCAGACGCACACACAATCACGCGCGGACACAAAGCCAACACCGTGGGTCCGCCTATTTGTGTCTACTCTTAAAAGGGTGTTTTATTTAGCATAAATGTTGAAGCCAAGAGTGCCTGGCTGCCATGGCAACCACATTAAACTGAGATCCCCTTTGCAAGAAAGAATCAAACTGATTCAGCCGTTCTCTTATGAGGGGAACGGGGGACAATACGCGCCATTATTCCCACTGTAATCTCACTCGGTGTGACACAACACTTCAATCAGTGCCCATTAAAGCTTTTGGATTACACACGTGAACAAAGATTCCACGAGCGTTCCTCATTCACTTAAGCTGCTATCTAAAACAAAGGCGTGACAATGCCTCCTGTATCCCGACGCACGTCTCGAGTGGGACGTAATAACGGCAAGATGTTAGGAAATGCATCTCGGATGATGTGCATTGAATGAAGTAGTATTTCAAATATCGGCATTCATTGATAGTGTTATGCTGTGTAGTAAATGGTGAATGGCTAGTGCCATCAGTGAATACCTGAAGGCTCTCTTAAGGCTCTCTTAAGATTTTTGCACCAATTTGCTGTCAACGCTAGTTGCTGAAAGTAACTAGGCAGTAATCAGGCAGTCGAAGTTGACAGATTTCATAGAAAATCACGTAGTGTTTAATAGGCACCGATTTTTTACCTTCAGAATTTCAGTCCATCCAGTCGGAAGATATCAAACATGATTTTAGAACATATTGTTTTCATTTGTCGTCGTTTTCTAGAGTTTGTTGTTTTGGAACAACTTGAAAGTCTGCTAGTGTGTGATCCTCAGTCGTTTATTTGTATGATGTCCAGTTTTTCTCTCTAAGCATTTACAAAATCGATAAGTGCATGATTCCTATAGTGTTTTAAAATCTGTTCAGTTTTTAAAAATTGTGTATTCCAGCCTTTACATGCTTTTTATACACTGAGTGTCCGTAAACCTATTCGTTTTTCTGTTTTCTGTTTAGAATCAGAATAAGTGACGCCTGATTAAGTTAAATGAGTCACTCTTTTGGGGTGTTTCTTTTCCATGAATTGGCCAAACGGGTTAGTAAAAATCGGTTCATGTTTCTCTCATGCACTGAATCACTTGAAACAGATTCTCAAGCAGTAAAACTGGCAACTTCAGAATACTGAGAAGGAAAAGAGTTGTGGATGTGGAAGTGGAGTATTTATCTTCAATCATTTAAATCAAACATGCAAAAGCACAGTGTCTTTTACCAGCCACACTTAAATTACGTTCAACACTTGCATGTGCAATTGTCCTTAGCTACTGTAGGTACAGTAAAGGCATTTTCTGACTTAAGAATAAAAACACTAAAGAAACGAAGAAACAAACAAAATACTGAAGACTGGATTAATGGCAGCTGAAAATTCAGCTCTGATATCAGTAGAATTAATTATATTTTAAAATATTAAAATAGAAAACACCCTTTTTAATCAAATAAATCCAGCCTTGGTAAGCATTAGAGAACTTTTGAATGGTAGTGTATCTAAGTACTATAATATTACCATGTCATACCTATATTACATTTAGACGTATACATTTGAAGAGAAATATATTAAATTCAATTCAAATTGAATTTTAGGGGGTTTCACTGATCTCCTTGATCCCTCTTGCACCCCCCTGGAGGTCCCCGGGCCTTTTTGAAACCCACTACTTTGGAGATGCTTTTTATTAAATACACCTTTGAACTTGTTTGGCAGTTTGTGTACTTTACACATGCTAAGCTGGTACTTTTTAAATGTTTATTTCTGTTATGCATGTTTATGACTCTGCATATCTTCCCAGCTTTGGCTAATGGTACCAGATGAATCAGAACTGGCTGTGCTCATGCTGTATGTGCTCCTGCTGGAACAGCAAGACTCTCCTATAGGTTTCTATATGTGTTTGTAAACCTTCTGTGCCCGAATTGCCTGTTGATGCCTGTATATGAGACATATGTATATGTATCATCATCTTGAAAACTCGTACTCAGACCCCTGCGTTGTCTGTAGGCTGTTACGGTTTCCTCACGCATTAGTGTAGAGTGTGTGTTTGCACATTTAGATGTGTATTACAGCAGGCTCATAACAGCTTTGGGAACAATCCCTCCTGTATCTCGTGTTGAGTGGGACGTAATGAACGGTGAGATATTATATTGCACAATGGATTGGAATATCCAGTGTTTAAAATAACGGAATGCATCAGTATTGTGTTGGCTGTAATGTGTTTGTGTTGGGCGAGAGGTCGGGGCAGGTGTGTAGGGGGAGAAATCGGGGTCAAAGGGGCGATTTGCTCCTCTCTTCATTGTGGGCGTCAGGTCTTGGGGCATTTGGGAGCAGCGGATCCATTTTATTGATTGACTCCTGTGGCCCCGGCCCACAGATGAAGGGTGAACTTATCTAATGAATTCCCGCTTCCCGTCTCCCCACTCCCCCAACTTAATTAACTCTGCCTGTGTGTGTTTGTCCACATCAGTGTGTGTGTGTGTGTGTGTGTGTGTGTGACCTGTCCACTCTGCTCATTTCTTTCTCCTGCTTGTCCTTTTTTTAACTTTTCTGCTCACTTGTCAACAATATTTCTTTCCCATCTACAACTAGACAGTTACTATCACAATTTAAACCATGCGTATCTTGCAGCTCTTAATAAAGTCAAACTTCATTTTATTACGTTGCAATTTTCAATTTTTTTATGTGTGTATTGTGCTCAGTAAGTGTTCATTTTTAAACCTGACTGCAAGATGGCCATGGTTTCAGTAGACTGTTTCGGAACTATAATTATTTTGAAGTTTCATTTGACTATTCGAACCCACATTTCCCACCTGAGCACCAAGGCTCAACATGTTCACACCATGCATGTTAACCACTAAGCCACAGGTCCAACAATGTTTTTTTGTTTGTTTGTTTTGAATGTAGTCAAATTTACACACCTAAACTCTTGCACACAAACACACACACTGTCTTTGACTGATTTTTTGATTGTTTCTAAAGCTCTGGGACGGTGAGGGTCAGTTGTTTGATGGCTGCAGCCATTAACACACTTCTCCTCTCACAGACTTACACACACCTCTCTGAATTGTGTTTAATCCGCTGGTTTTAGTGGAATGTTCCCCTGTGGCAATTGAGCTACACACAGGCAGACAGATATTCATGAACACACATTCAACATTTCTTAAAGAATGAATTACAGCTACAGAATCCATGAATGAAAACATCTACATAAATTATGCATTACACAAATTCAAATGTAGAAATTGTGAATTCATGTTGAAATCATCTTGTTTTTAGTGGCGGACATCTCCTCCTTTCTCTTTTTTCTCTGTCTATCTGTTTCTCTCTCACCTCCACATTTCTACTTCCTCTCTCATTTCTACATCTTCCACATCCTCCTTCTTATTCTGTTTCACAATTACTTCTTTCGGCACCCCGAACAGTGAGAATAAGACAGGCTCTCTCTCTCTATGGACTTGCACCATAGTGGTATTCTGAAATGACTGCCACATTGCCAGGTCCAATCTGATTGGCTGGCTGCTGTGTAACTTCTGTGAGTCAGATAGTCACCAGTACACCATGTTTGCAAGTCACAAAGTTTGCCAGGTTAGTGGTTTCATATGGTTGAGCTAGATATTCAGGTTTTTGCATAATGGCAAGTTAAATAGATATTCCATAAAGTTGGATGTGGACCAACACTTGTGCAATTATTTCAAGACTCTTCCTCTCCAATTTTTTATTTTTTATTTTATTTTTTTTATCAACTCTGGAAAACAATGAAACAATGATATGTTAGATGAACTCACGTGTAAGTAACATTTAAAACAAAACAAATTGTGGTTGGTTGCCTTACATGTTGACAGACCAGACCAGTTCCTGTATAAATGGGCGGTTCTTGGCCAGAATAAACTCTGAAGTGGATCATGCTTTATGGTTTTACCTATTCTGTGATTAACATGCATTTCATTTTATTTTTTAATTTAAAAATAATTTAGAATCGAAAATGTCAGGGTGATTTAACTGATATCATAATGGGGAAAAAACTCATTAAAGGAATCACATTTTTTAAATGAAAACCTGAAGTAATT
>SCHK01223692.1:5481-20439 GCA_004124795.1 Poropuntius huangchuchieni
GTTAGTGTTTTGTATAAAAGTTCCACCGAAGGACTGGTCTCAGACAGGCTGAAAAATACACTACAAGTTCAAAAGTTTTTAAATTAGTAGTCTTATAAATGCTGTTCTTTTGAACTTTATGTTCATAAAAAAAAACAGTATTCTTTTCAACACTGATAATTATATTTCTTGAGCACCAGATCTGAATATTAGAATGATTTATGAAGGATCGTGTGACACTGAAGACTGGAGTAACGGCTGAAAAAATACAGAGTACGGGAGAGCGGTCAGTGTAGGATATTCTTTTTTTATTACACCTCAAAGGGACAAATATTTTAAGACATTTTTGTTTGTAAATACACAAGCAAAACCTTTATAGACAATCATTAGCGAACTTAAACCAGATAAAATCATTTTTATACATATATTTTACAATGGTCACTGGAGCATGTCACTAACTAACTATAGGTGAAAGAGTATTGCTCTATGATGTATAGTACAGCTAATAATTACATTTGATGTAAAAGCAAAAATAAGTTATTTAAATATCAATTACATATACAGAATGTGCAACCTCAGTTAATCATTTCATATATGTAATTAAGACCCAGTTTTATATCATTTAAATTGAAATAAGTAACTGGTCATTGTTAGTTCTGTAATTAATTAACAAGTGATTATAATTCTTTTTTTAACAGAGATTTGATATTTAAACAGCTCACCTCAACCATCAACATCTGACCTGAAAACAAACTTCTTTAAAAAACTGTAAATGTGTCAATTGTAATCTCATTTTCTCCACAATGGAATTAAAAAACAGCTTTCATTCTTTAATAAAGTGCATTTTTACAGTAACATTTCATGAAATATATTTTCAATTTTAATCACGTAAAAAGCCTCATTGTTATCAAAGCACTCAACTGATAGCAATTTGAAGGCATCCATTCTGTTACAAAGGGAATCTATCGATTCTCTACTGCTTAAAACGTTCATTAAAACCTTGAGCATTGCGGCCTACAAATTGTGCTGTGTTAGATACAAAAGAGTGAATGGCATGAGGGAGAAATACAATTCTAAAGCAAGCTTTCAAAAACACCATTTCCTAAAATCCAAGCCTTTAGGGAAGACTGGTGTCTTTTTGTAAATGGAAAATTAAAGTTTTGCAGAAGCAACTGTACTGAAAGGAGTTGAGTTTTCACCTTAGTTGCTCAATCAAAAACAGCCTGAGAGTGATTGTGGGAGAAACTCGCTTCATTGTGCTTAATTTGGAGTGATGTAATGCTTTAAATGCCTAAGTGACGTAACAGACGTCAGCTAATGTCGCATTTCACGCTCAGTTTTCATTTAGGAGCCAGATGCTGTCTGTCTTCACTAGATGTGTGTAAGCAAAGTTAAGTCAATAACACCTTGTGCTCTTAATGACAAAAATAAATAATGCTTCATTGGATATTTCTTCTTCCCAAATTTGAACACTTTTAACTCCTGGGTAAGGCACCAGTCTGCAAATGTAACTAGTGTCAGAACACTCCTCTAAGTTAGTCACTATCAGTTTTGATTTGATTTTCTTGTATTTTAAGGCTAAGACTGTGTGCTTTCAAGAGCTCAAGTTTTTTTCTACGATTCAAA
This sequence comes from Poropuntius huangchuchieni, assembly GCA_004124795.1. NCBI lineage: Eukaryota > Metazoa > Chordata > Actinopteri > Cypriniformes > Cyprinidae > Poropuntius > Poropuntius huangchuchieni. Next base: position 7,087 of record SCHK01223692.1, read on the forward strand.
ATGTCTTCAACACCCTGGTCAAAGTGCAAGGCAATCTGGGACAAATGAAAAGAAAACAAAAATAAACACCTGTACACATTTCACTCCAGCAAGCATATTACAGCTGTGTGACGCATCGCTGGCATCAGAGCTGAGTATGATAAGAGGTACACGATATGCAGGAGAATCATTTTCAAGATAACAGGCAACATAAATTGATACAGCTGATACAGTAATACACTTTGATATGCCGCAACAGCCAAATAAGTGATGCGTGATGAATATTTTGTGTTCAGAAGACTGGGAAGATTAAATGTGCAGTGAATATACAGTATTATATAAAGCGGATTATAAGGAGTGATGCTAAAATGTAACCTTGAAGAAGAAACAAATTAAACAGGGTTTTTTTTTTTTTGTTTTTTTTTTTACAAACATAGTACATATTTGCTAAAACCGTGACCAACTATTGGCCTGAAATCAAAATGTGCATTGCTCTGAATATCCCCATATGGCAACATCATGCTTTTGGGAATGTCTCACCCAAGAGTACACATCTTTTCATATACATACTGTATGCTTTGAGAGATAAAGTAATATTATATTAACAAACCTGCATGAAATGACATTGCTTTGGCCAGGTGACATACTCTTGATACTCATGTGCTTCAAAAAGCACTAAAAACTTTTCTTTTACAGTTTTTTTTTCTAAATAAATCTCACACTTCCTGAAAAAGGGATTCAGAACAGTCCTTAAATTCATACAAAAGCATAAATTCTCAGAAAAAAAGTGTGCTTTCTTTTGACAGGCGGATGTTTCAGGCCAAAACTAGATGTTTCTATGGAAACATCTGTTGATAGGCCCACAATAACAGTCCTTGGAAGCCAGATCAGTCATTCTGAAAATGCCAAAAGGCTGAGATTATAAGACAGAAAGGTGGGAGAAAATTCGGCAGTTGTTGTCCAGGTCTGTCCCTTTACCAGCAAAATTTGATCCATTTACTCAAGTTCATAACAGCTCATGTTAGTATTATGACTGTCCTGAGCTGTTGGCTGTGACAAGTTGGGCTTCAATGAGAAGAATACGTATGTGATGGTCCTCCTTCAAGCCCGCTTCCCTCACTTTCGCCTCGTTTAAGGACGACACATGATCCAGCGTGTCAAAGCCTGCAGCCAATAGAGGGGCAGAATACATGGGCATTCCAATCGACACAAGCCAATCAGACACAGAGCTCACGTGAACAGGAGACACTGGCTTCCGACACATGTCAGTCAAACCTCCCGAGGGAATCTGTGGAGAAAAGAAAAACACAAGGGCTAAACCTCAGTGCTAATGCAGGAAAGTAAATAAGAGTATTATGATCTAATTTGACTCACATGCATGTGCTAAATCAAATAATTGGAATCTGCTAAAGTAACTCACAGCCATGCGGTGTTCCTTGCGGAGTTGTTTAACTCTGATCTGATCCAAACTGGACGCCACGTCCTTCACTGGCTGCTGAAAGTCCTCTGAGTACCTCTGCACTAAGAGCTGAGGAATACCACAGCGGCCATGCTGAGAAATGCAGAGAGAAAAGGAAAGATTAGCCAGGAAAACAAGATCTAGTGAAGTTCACCACCTCATTTAAGCGATTGTAAAACATCTCAAAAACAACCTTAAAGCCCTGTACGGCCCTTAAGAGACGCAGAAATTCAGTTATCAAAATATTAAAAATATGAGAAGAATTTGCTATTGCTGTATTGTTTCAAGCTAAGCCGTGATTAGCGCCCAGCTAATGTGAGCGGCGCAACATTCGCCTCAGACTGTGGACTGTGAATAACAACAGAAATTATCAGATCATAAAGTTTATTTCATGTGGCTTTTTAATTGATTTTACGGTCGGTGGAGACCAAGCACGCTTGGAAACAGAGTTTAACTCACAAACAAGCAAACTTTATGTGCCAATTATAGCATTACAAGGCGAGCGAGGATAAATTGTTTGCTTAATCTGTGATTCGGAGCTATAATGCTAACATCACCGTGTGTGGTGTAACTAAGATCCAATTTAATCGTTTTCAGCCTGTCTTTGTTAGCACGCCAAATGGCCATCTTCTCTAAAACAGGCTGTGTGGCTTCATAATGCAAACCAAGCAGTTTTTTTTATTGTAGTTAGCTCAATACTCGGCCATCTTTGTGAAACAATCAGCAATCCAAGTACAAAGCTCACACAAGCAGAGCAATGTTTTGATAGCGCCACAGTGTTTACACTCCTCAGGGAAATCAAACAATGAACAGCAAACAAGCTGCGAGAGGAAAAAGTATTCCATTTATATTATACACACACATCAGTTTTAACTTGCAAACATCTTGATAACTCAGAGATTAATTTAAAATCTACTAAAGAAATTCAAATAATTTCTTGTGCCCAATTTGGGGTACATCCGATAGGCTGTGGGTCCAGGCATAATAGGATTGGCTGCCAATAAAAAGCACTAAAACTCCAGGCAGTCTGTGCAGTCTGAAACCACAAACTGTTCCAATGTTTTCATATTAAAGAGGGGACGTTTTTCACCTCTTATTCACCTTTTTGTGTTGGATAATCTCAAAGAAGTGACTTGGAATCAGATTTGGTTTGTTGATGAACGTAGACTCAAGATGCTCTGCTTATAAATTACACAAGCGAGTCTTTCAATCCTACCACTTTCCCACTGCTTTTGCTGCCATGACTGAAAGGACTTTTTAAGGATACAGGATATACGATAGTTATGTCTGTGCTAAGCCGTGCATTTAGCAATTAAAAATAGCTGAAGAAAAGAAGGTTGATTAGTTGTACAGAGACTACAACATACTGTATAGGTACTATAGGAACATCTTCTTATATGGAAACTGATGAGTGGAAATTAGTGTTTGGATGAGCACTGATTGAAATGTATGTTTCTTTCCATTTCTCTTGACACTTTCAAAAGAACTTCCAGCAGTAAATGGAAGGAAAAAATACTCCCAGCCATGACTTTCCAGGGACAGTGGCATGGTTGAGTCAAGCCCCCTACTGTTAATCATTGTGCTTTTGTTTAGTCTGCTAACCTTTTTATAACTGCTATAGTGCCACCATTTTCCGCACCGTTTTTACCATATGATGCAATTCATGCAAACTTGAGGTCACATGAACATGAAGTCCATTAGGCTATACTGAAGGGCTCCTCAAATCCCTAAACAGTTCTTCACTGCCCTGAAGAGTTGAGCTCCAACCACAATCAAAAACACCCGAGCAAGCTAATCAAGGTCTTCAGAGTTACTAGAAAATTAGAGGACAGATTTTGCATTAAACTCTGCAAGGCAGTGGCTCTCTAGGGCCAGATTTGAAGAACTCTGCCAAACGGTGTAACATTTGCATTTTATGATTCCAAAAAGTTCTCAAAGGAGTTTACTTTGTGAATGCTATGCACTCTACTACTACCTGAAAATTGGTCGGCAACAGCAGAAGTGAAGTGAAATCATGACTTACTTTATCAGAGTACGGCTCTTCGGTGAGGTCAATGCCTTCCGAGCGCATCCTGTCCTCCAGCAGAGTTTCCAGGTCAGTCATTTTAGCATGGGAGATCTTCCTGCTGAGGGCAACTTTAGCTCCGTGGATCTGAGGACAAGCTGATTCAGGTAGGTCAGACAGCCAGGGTGGACTCAGAGCTGCTGCAGATTCACCTGGTGATAATGGGGTTGACGGGGAACTCTCGGAGGGAGTGGTTGGGGTGTAAATGGGTTTTGGGGGTAGGATTGGCGTATTTGGCACAGAACCGGACAGCACTAGCGGAGGATGGCGCAGACCATTTGGCAGACGTTCTTTGGACTTTTTAGCAGGCACAGGAGGTGGGACAGGTGGCTTTTTAGGGTGAGTTCGTGGAGCGGGGCTAGTTGGGGCAGAAACCGGTTGGCGGTTTGAGATCTGAGCAGCAGGCAATGGACTGACCGGGCTGAGAGGAAGCTGTGTGGGAACCATAGGTCTCTGCAGTGAGCCCGTCTCTCTTCCAGCCTTAGCGCTGCTCTGGTCCAGTTTTGATTCTACAGGATCGGCCTTTGCTTTCTTTTTGTTGCTCTCTGGCCTGCCTTTATCCTCACTGCCACTCTGGTCCTTCCTCTGATCAAAGGCCTGCTCCCAGTGTATATCCCCCAGAGAATGCGAGCGCTTCCAAGACTCAAGGGTTTCTTGGGGACCGTCCAACTCCTCACAGCTTCGGCTGACCGGTATGCGGGAGGTCTGTCCTGCTTTGGAGCCCTTCTTGAGGCCGAGGCTGCGCAGACTGAATCCCTTTATGGGCCGGGGCAGAAAGGTCTTTGGAAACTTGCGTTCCTTCTTGGCCTGCTGCTGAAGAGCTTCAGTGGAGTGAGTCATTGGAAGAGTGGGATAGTCTGGAGACTTTACACCCCCACAATCAAATCCAGATGAACCACGGCTGTGGCGCGACGCCTTGCGGCTCTTACCTGAAACAGAGAGCCGTGCCTTCACATAAATTCATTAATCACATATAATTCCTTCCTCAAAGGCTTCAGATGGTACCTTATGGGGTTTTTTTTCTTTCTTTTTGGTTCCTAGGAATAACCCTGATGTTGTGAAATTCATGATCAGTAAGATTTAGTACTGCAGCAATTTAGTTTCACACAGCTCTTCTACTTTATTATTGATGCATGCATGATATGCACTATTATTGGTGTGATTCATGCATCGTAAAATATGTACTGCAGTCTGAAAGAATGTGATGAAAGCTGTCAGAAAATAAATTGCAAAAATGTGCACCTTTAGGTGTACAACAGCTTGTCACCAGGCCAGTATCCTCAAAGGTATTTTACCTCCCCCTCAAGGGTATATAGAGCATCAGTAACTTTATGTACTAAAATACACCCTTCGGGGTTACAAAAGGTACAAAAGTGTACCTTTGAGGGTACTACTCCATTTTTCCAGATAATTTAGCATATTGTTTTATGCAAGAGATATCAGCCCGGGTTAATGTTGGTTAAAATGACTTTGACAGTCCAGTTTCAAAACTGTGTAATGTCTCAAAGTCTCAGTCTGAAAAAAAAAAAGTTAAGACATACAGATCTGGAACAACATGAAGGTGAGTAAAAGATGCCATTTTCATTATCTTTTTACCATGCAAATCAGAATGAGTATCTGTAACACAACTAAAAGGTATGAAAAAGTATATTACTGAACAGGTTAATGGTTAAATTTTTTAGCAGGTACCCAGAGGCACAGTACATTACATATTTCAGTTACAGATACGTTCATTAGTTGTAGTGAATTTTCAGGGATTACTTAAGGGTTAGTTGGTTGAGTGAGTGTTAAGTGTGAGTGTTAAGACATTAAGTGAAGAAAACCACAAGTCCAGATCATATTTATTTAGAAAGCATCATTTTCTGCCAATTTTCCACATCAAATATACTTTATATGCTGAGTATAGAGTCAGTGACAGTCAAACTATTTAAGATTAACAGAGGCACAATACTTTTAATTTTATATAGAGTGAGTTAATAAATAAAATTATAAATGAGTATTTATATGCAGGAACCTTAAGATAAATGAAGATCATAAATGACAATGATGGCTGAGAAATTATATAAGGATCTGGAAACGAAAGAAAGAAGCATTCAAGGATGCATTTAAAGTATTTTTCCTGGGCCATCAGACATACTTTAACAGAATCCTAATGACTCAATGGTGACAAAGCAGTGCATGCTTTAATAGTGAATAAAATAAGCTCTGTACCAATGCTCTTAGAAAAAATGAGTGGAAATGTAATCGGCACAGATAAAATAATAATCAAGAGATGAAAACAGATGAAAAAAGCAAGCAGACCAGAATGCTAGAGATCACAGAATGGATTTATTTTCCACTTTGGCAGATTGCACATATTTCTGATCCATCCTAAACAATCATACTCCACACACACACACACACACACACAGACTCATACGATGGATTCTACAACAGGAGGAGGGATCAGTCAGTGTTATAAGATGCCAGTAAGAGGTTAAGAAGACAACAGAAGAGTGAAAACCTTAAACACTGAATTTCTTTGGAAAAAGAGGATGAGATACGATGCTTTCTCTTGGATAAAATCCTTTAAAAACAGTAGATTAGCTCCTACTTTTACACAATCTACGTAAAATATCACCATCCAAATGTATGCGATTCATCCACTACATTTTGTATTTATAAAGTCTTTTCTTTTTTAGGCACATAAGAACTTGTGCAATATGACCACAACAAACACCACACAAATATGGAGTGATATTTCTTGAAATGGCAAAGGGAGAGAGGAGGAGAGACTTTAACTTGAGTCTGAAATGAGTCTGCGGTGGTTTTGCCATGAAGAACATTCTCAAAATGGTCCTGTTTAAATCCTGCTGTGAGCACAAGCCTTGTATTTGTTTCTGTCTGTCTCTCTTTAGATTTTTCTGAGGCGGCGGATGGATTCTGATCAGTTAGCAATAGCAAGACTTGCTGCGGTTTTTGGATTTCTAACAGAATGGAAGAAAGCAGGAGCGGGAGTCTAGGGAGGCTGGATAAGAGAGTTAAAGGAATGATGACAGAGCGCCTCTAGAAGCAGAGAAGCAGATAGAGAACAGGGCACAGCAGTTGTGACAGACAGACAGGTTTGGGTTAAATCCAGATGTGATGACAGGTTCTCATTGGCTGTTAGGACACTGAGTCATGGCAGAGAAAGAGGCGTGGCCCAGAGGTGAGAGGATGGTGTCATGGCGTTGCTACACTAGGCTGGACATGGTGATGCGGTTGGTATGGAGATGCTAGACAAGCGCCTGGTTACCATTCTCTAGGTTTTCATTGCTTTCGTAGCAACCAGAGTCCCTTGGGGAGTCGGCCATGAGGCCACGCCCCTCACAGAGGAGTTTCTCCTGAGAGCCAGAGAGGGCGCTGCGCTCCGGATCGCTGCTACCTAGAAAACACACACACAAAGTTAAGAAATGTATACACTTAAATGTAAGTGATAAATATAGTGTATTTCGTATATGTGTATACTTACTGTCGTAATCCTGCAGTAGTTCTACAGCGGTCATCAGTACGGCACGGTGTTGAGGATCTTTGATGTTGAGCTCATCCAGATCTTCTTCCTCTAGTAGCTTAAATGTGTCCAGGTCCTCATACCCATTAAACAGGAAGGTAGGCATGTGCTCCTAAAATACATACATTCACAGAAGACACACCCAGTTGAGCAGAAGCACAATGTAGGACCCTTAGAGCTAAAAATACTCCACTCCACCCTGGTGGGATTTATGTGTGGGAATGTTTCCAGACTTGACATTCTTTTGTGACGGCCAACTATCATTATATTCCATTAACACACTAAAACAACACAATGAGGCTTAAAATGCATCCTTGGTGTCTATTGAGTGAAGCGTAAGGTCTGTAATGTGATGTTATTTAGAGATGTAATAATGCAGGAGCTCGTGGGAGGTCTGAAGGGTGTGTATGTCTCTGTCTTTAAATAAAAATTTTAACTGGCATAGGGAAATGACCTCGTCCCACTTTCTCATAGTTAATCTGCTTTAACAAGAGCTGACCATCTTTTCGCACCAGCATCCACTTTTTCATTTTCTCATCTCTCCCCACCCTGTTCTTACATTCTGTCAGTGAAGATTAAAGATGAGCCACACACTCAGATTTATGCTAGATAATTATAGATACACCAATCAAATTTTAAAGCATGTGCATATCTCAAAAAATGGCTGTGTGTGGTCCCTGTCTCACCTTCAGGTTGATTCTCTCCAGAAGCTCCTCGACTGAGTTGGGTTTGGGCGGCCTGCCCTTCCTCCTCCTCCGAACCGCTCGTTTAGGCTTCTCCTCTTCTTCAGTCAGCACATCCACATAAATGAACTTAAATGTGCCCACCTTGTTATTGAGCAGTCCCATCCATGTGCCCATGGGCGGCTTACTGATGATATCAATCACATCTCCTCTCTTGAACAAGAAAGAGAGAAATTTAGTGAGATTCAAAGTTGTTATTTAAATAAACACCCAGATTTATTTCTTTGCTAATTAGCCATGTAATAAGTTGGACCACCTCATATTTTATCACGGTGCGTTGTTAAGGTCTAAAATTTAATTTGAAGTAATATTAAACACAAAATCATTTTAAATGCTTTGGATTAATTTCCTGTATGTGTTCAGTACCTTAAGTTTGAGTGAGTCTGTATCATATGGACTCGGTGTGAAGTCAGTGTGAACTCTAGCTCTGCCGCAGAAAGGGCCTCTGTACGGAGGTTCTTCATCATCACCATCCTCACTCCTCACACTCTCTCTGTTGCTGGCTGATGAGTCTGTGGTGCTCACAGTCTGTCCACCTGTGAGAGGATCAACACAATCATTACAAAAGGACTGGATTCTTTCACCAGGCAAAAATCATTCATCAGACGGACAGAAAAAAACAAAACATCTACATCATTTAAGGCATCATTAAAGTCACATAGTCCGTAGTGACAGTTTAGTAGTCTTTTCTTCCATATTGTGACCCAACAGTGTGATGTAGAATGAAAAAACAAAAAAAAAAGTGAGACAGGGATTCATCTATTCATCGCCTATTGATTGAATGGAATGGAGGCAGATCTGAATGCAAGCTTGAAGTCGACTGCAAGAAAGAGGGTTTTATACTGATTAAATGATTGGAGAAGTCTGGCATATGTCACCAGAAATTACTGTACTGTGGAAGACTTATGACATTTTGATTAAAAATTTCAAGGCTAAAAAAAAAACACATGCATTGCTGAATTGTTCAAAATAAGATCAATAAAATGCATATATTGTGAATTTTCGATTTCATGCCGGCTTTGACAGTGTTAAGATGAGACTAATATGAGCAAACACACACACACACACACACACACACACAACAAAAACTTACTCATGGAGCTCTGCCCGCTGAGGGAGCTGCGCAGACTCTCTACAGACCCTCCTGCCTTGAGTTTGGGCTTCTCTAGAGAGTCTGTGTCTGGCTGAGGAGACTGAGGACAACTGGGCGTTCCATCTGGACTGGACTATACAAAGAAAAAAATGAGAGAATTGAAAGTATATTATTATTTATAAATGAAAAAAGTAATAATAAGGACAGCAGGTGATGCATATGCTCCTCTAGTTTAGCAAAGTAATTACACTAAGCTGCCACTAGGTGGCACTCCAACATAATATGATTACAGGGAGCTGGACATGGTGCTGGCACATAAAGTTCTCTTTGCACAGATGAGCTCAACACTGACTAACACACATACATATCCAAAAATCTACATTAAACATGCCAAAAGAGATGACGACACATAGATGTAAACTCGATTGTAACTAAAACCTAGTGAGCTGCTTACAGAGGCACAAACATGTGCCTCATTTTCTACAGCATGTGAATACAGGCAGTGAGTATGGGTGTGTTTAATTGGACCGAGCTTGTATCCAAGCTCTAGGCTACATAAAGAGATGTTTGACCCTAGTTTGAAACACTGAAAGTGGGGCACACATGTGCTACTTTCCTCTGGAGTAAAGGCAGGGTCTCACCTCTGAACAAGCCAACTATAAAGCACATAACTCAGCACGGTCAAAGCAAGCACATGGGCATCTGTGTGTATACCTGTTCAGAGAGAGACCCGGCATATTTCTTGGACATGCGTTTCCTCATAGTCTCTTTCACAGACTTGACTTTCTTTCCTAGAGAGATACGGGACGTGGTAGGAGATTTCACAGCGTCCCTGTACAGAGCCTCCTGCTCCTTATGCCAGAGAGAGAGAGAGAAAGAGAGCGATTAAGCACACTGAAAGCCAGCTGATCAACACAATTGGATCACAAACACAGCAGCTGCATATGAGAGCTGAAATCAAGAGGAAGCGAGAGAAAGAGCGCATGTGTACTCACACTAGGCTCGGTCGTGTTGACCACATGGAGGGAACGATTAGACAGGTCAAATCCTCCAAAGCTACACGTTCTCTGTAGAAAAAAAACATAATTACTGTGAATTCAAGAGCAAATGAATACATTAGAGAGAGTCATTTAAAACGATTCACAAAGAGTCTCAATAATTCATGCTGCTCTTTATAATGGAAACCACGCATTTCAAAATGACGAGCTGCCAAAAGAAATAGTTCATGGTATGACCTGATTTCCTATTTAACTCAAAATAAAACATTTTAGCAGTTGTTTAGCATTATGTAAATAAACCAATGCTTTCTTGTAAAACCTTGATGAATGAACTCAAAATTGGTACTGACAAAATAATGATAAATAAAAAACAAATGTGAACTGACTTAAGGCAACATCTTACTTTGCTCAAATACAAGTGATGCATTAAATTTAAATAAACTGGCTTTCATTATGACGTTTTGTTGAAAAGTTCTACAAAAGCAGCAGAATAAAAGATATCCTGTTCAAAATAAACAGAATAAAGATCAAATGTTGTAGTATGAGACGCTGTTGCATATTGCATGGAATAACATCATGCACTTTAAAAGAAAAAAAAAATCTCAATAAAAGAGAGTAGCACATACAAAAACAAAAAAAGTTCACTGATGAAGATCACGGTCATGTTCACATTCACTATGAATGACGACGAGGATCCGCAGACGACAGACTCTACAAAGCTGCAGAAGGAACTCCGTATTATTTATTTTCTTCTTCTACCACTCTCCACTGTCTCTAAAGGACTGAGAGTTTCAATTATGCTCTGACACACATGACTGACTACAAGACAATAAGTCAAGAAATGAAAGGAGAGAAGCTCAGGATAGGGAAAGATAAGACTTGAGGTACTGTCCCATTCTATTTCTCTTCTACACCTTTCTTAGATGATAAAATTTCAACTCCATACTGCAGTAACATGAGTCTACAGTAATGAGACGAACTGACGGCTAACTGACAGTCTAAGGGATTTCTAGCTTTAATGATTACCCCAGAGATGGGTGAAGATTTTAGAAACAAAATGCATTTTATGACAGCACAGTTCATATTTCAGTATCAGACTTGGTCTTGAAATATAACTCAAGCAGTTTGTCTCTAAATTGTACCCTACTGCAATTCTCTTCTGCAGCTTTGTAGCAGTCTGTTCCTCCAGTGCAGCAGGGGGCACTGTAGATCTGCTCTTCCGGCACACTCACAGACTTCTGCTGGATGCGTAAGAGCACGCGCTTGGTGCAGCGATCCATGCTGGACGCCCACTTCCTGTTTGCATCTCTTTCGTCTTCCAGGAGCCAACGTCTGTCTGCTTTGCTCAGCGTGACGGGCCTAACCAGCCCGGTCCAGTTCAAGTGGCCGTACAGGCTGCGTTCCACCACGTATGTGATGTTGAGCTCACTAACTGCCGTCCTTCCCTTTAGACGCCTCGGCGGAAACAGCCAGCTGCCCACTACTCCGCCTCCACAGCTCTTCCCCTTCTCCCTGGCCAATGGAAGCTCACGAGTGGGAGGGGAAGGGGGCAAGGTGGAAGAGGGAGCGATGGTTTTCTGAGCGTTGCAGGAACGTTGGTAGAGCAGGTGCTTGGTGGAGTATGCGTAGTTTGGGTCAGGCTTATTGCGCTGCCACATGGAGACCGGTGGCCGTTTGGTGTTGTTAATGTCATCTAAAGACACCAGAAGGGGGTGCGGCTTTGGGCGGGGCCTAGTGAGGCCGTAAAAAGCGTAGACGCTGTCAGTACTTACCCCGTGTGATAGAGATGACAAGGCCTTCCGCATCTCTCCGTCTGTAGCCGAGCGGGAGACTTTAGCATTGTCGTCTACCAGACCCTCCAATTCGGAGAAAGAGGAGCCACTACCCCCCACTACACCCAGTCCGGATCCAGCGCTACTCTTCCGTGGTGGGCGGATCAGGCCGTGGGGATGTGTGCCGGGGGTCTTCACTAACTTGTGAGCAGGTTTCCAGGCGTCAAGGCTACTGGTGGAGGGCGAGGTGGTCAGGCTGTCCGTGTCCCCATCCAGAGAGAGCTGCTCTTGGGCAAGAGAGGACAAAGAAGAGTCTGTGCACTGGGCCGGCTTCTTGTGGATTTCCGCATACAGAGCATTTATGTCATCACATAAGGGAGCTGCATCCAGACTGAGTGAATCTGCAGAAAAAGAAAGATCAAAACAAAAACTTCTATAAACTGAAATATCTATACCAAGCAATACTGTCTCATGAATTATTTAATAGCAGTGGAATAAAGTATGGATACAATGAATATCAAATAAAGATAAAATTAGAAATGCAAAATAAAAAAAAATTCTGGCCAATACTATTAAGCTGACAACTATTTTCATGTTCTGGCTAATAAATGTTAAATGGCATTCAAAAACATTTCATGTCAGAAAACTAAAAAAAAAGATTTCACATCAGTAAGATTTTTTTGAAAGAGGTCAATGCTCACTAAGGGTGCATTTATTTGATCAAAAATACAATAAAAACAATAATATTCTGAAAAACTATTACAATTATTCAGCAGCCATTACGCCAGTCCATGGCATATGATCCTTCAGAAATTATTTTAATATGCTGAGAAACATTTCTTACTATTATTCTTACTACTAATGTTTATCATCATTTTCAGCTTTTGTAGAAACAGTGATTCTTTTCTATAGTTAATAAGAACAACATTTATGTGAAATGTAAATCTTGTGTAACATTATCATTGTCTTTATTGTCACTTTTGATCCATTTAATGCATCCTTCAAGAATAAAAATACTATTTCTTAAAATTCTACTAACCCCAAACTTTTGAATGGTAATGCTAATTAAATATAATACCAAAAACTAATATTAACTGTTTTAAATTCTACATGGATTTTTGAGAAAAACAAAAAACAAACTTCAATTAATGCCAGAAGTAAAAGTCTTTTCCAGCTACCTTGTGAGCCTTGTCTTTTGCTGTCATCCACTTTGATGAGTTTCTTGCGAACACGTCGAGTCGAGTTGACCAGCTTGTGAAGCCTCTTGAATTTCACAGAGTCCTCCTGCTCATCATCTGACTGCTCCACAGACTACAGAGAGAAAACTCAACTTCAGTATTATATCACCTCCTATGAACAAAGTACGTAACATCTTTCACACAGACATACACAAAAACAGAAATGATGATTTCAACTGATATGAACAGATTATGACAAGTTAAGGATGGGCTTTTGATATTAAGGACATGACTTAATGCAATATGGAGTTACGTGTTATGAAATTTTGTGTCCAGGAAAAACACTTAAGTCTTGTTTTTGAACATAACAGATGGATATGAGTGAGCATTCGTGGTGGAATAAATCCTTTTCTTAGTCCAAATGAATAATTCAGATTTAGGGACTATACTGCTGAGATAAATTTATGACTGGATCACTTCCTCAAACAAATATCTAACATAACCTGACCTCACAGTTAACACATAATTTGTGATAAT